>VUQJ01006150.1:7074-19209 GCA_015108635.1 Andinoacara biseriatus
ACAAATACCCTCCAATTTATGATGTAACACATTTGCATTTCCTCCAATCACAGTTTATAAATGCAACATGTTTAATGGTTTGTTTTTTCAGTTTTTATGTCCAAAAAAGATAACAAAATGTTAATACTGATATTTCTACTTCTTTTGCAGACTGGAGTGTGACAGCCAAGGGTTTTTTACCCACTCTGCAGCCAATTTTTGCAAATCCAAGCTAAAACTTTTTTTTGACCATTAAGATTTTTGATAAAATACAAGGCTTACAATTACTGAGAATATCATTTCAGTATATGATTTATTACTTAGAGCATATATCTATGAAGATCACTTGCCTATAATATTTTTTCTTCATCTCAGTATGTTATGTGTGAAGTTCTAGAATTTGTCAGAAAAATTGTATAGTGCACATAACAGTGCATAACTTGAGCAATGCAACAGCAAATAGAAACATTATAGTTTACAATATTTAGCATGTAGCTAAATAGCATTTAGCAGATAGATAGATAGATAGATAGATAGATAGATAGATAGATAGATAGATAGATAGATAGATAGATAGATAGATAGATTACTTTTAATATGATGTCAGCCCACCCTCTGCTATACAGCTATAACAGCTTCAGCTCTGGGAAGGCTTTCCACAAGGTTTATTTGTGATATTTGTGATATGTATTGATATATAAACATGTAGATAGAGCATATAATATTGCCCACATGACCCTGAATTGGACAGACAGAACAAAATGGATGGCTGGATTGATGTATGCTGCAGGCCTAAGGATAAATTATGTTACAGTCTTATGGGACAAGTTTTGTGCAGCATGTTTACAGGCCGTACTGTCTGTAACAGTGAATGACCTACCTCATAGGGCTTATATGCAACACATTAATAAGCATAAATGACAAACATTTTGATTTACTTTACGCAATTATATCTAATCATATAATGCATGACATTGAACGTCCAAATAAATTGATGCTCATTAAACTTTCACTTATTATGTACTTGCTGATGTGGAACATGACCATTTTTTCCATTATCCCAAGATAATACACAAATTGTTGCTGTGTTACTTAACATTACCTTTATTTGAAATTGTTTTAAAATTGCCAAATTTTCCAAAAAGAAAAGAGATTTACAGGGATAAACTGAAAAGTTGCTAATTATAAAAAACATTTTGTGGTGTCTGTGAAAGCACTGTAGCAGATCTGTTTTATTAATCCTGAACACTTCAGAATTTCTACACCCCATTTCACAAGATGATAGTTACAGAAACAATGATTAAAAACTAGTATATAACACACCTAATTTTTGGCCAATAATTCATGGCTTTTGGCTGTTTCACTGTAGCTGACCGGACCAGTAAGATAATGCAAAAACTTATTTTATTTTATGTTTATTTTCTAATACAGACTAAGTAAAGTAAAAATGCAAGAAGCACTATAGAAAAAAGTAATTACAGAGGAGTCAAATGTATAACTGAATAAATTAATAGTAGTGGGTTGAATATTTTACATTAAAAAAAGCTGCTTTCAAACCAGGAACAAAAAGACTATACTCCTACACTCAGATCATACCAGCTGATTATTTAATACTGTCATAAAATGCAATTTAATTCAAGCATTTCTTCCTTCTTCCTTTCTGCTTTATGATAATAATTCCACAATAATAATTTAAAGTGTATGTTCCAAATGTCTCGACATATAAAGTGTAAGGTATTGCTCATAGTTTCCATTTAATTACCATGACTTATGATTTCAGATTCTCACTTCTGGTTCTGGTGTCTTTAAAAATACTGCTGCTGTTTGAACTGTTCAGCAGAGTAAACAATAACTCAGCTTTCAAGAGGATACTAAAAAAAAAAGAAATGTTGACATCATTTGTCATTGCAAGTGCAGTTTGGGATGCACTGTGCTGTATAATATATGCTTTTACTCTACAGCACAAGCATTAGGATTCTTGGTCGTGAGGCATGCAAACTATTCCTTGTTCTCTCCAAGTATTGATGGCATAGGATGGACTAAGCACCCTGCACACTGTGTTGATTAGTAGAGTGTGCTTTGTAGACAAGAGTTATGGAAGCCTAGAGAGACCTAATATAGTGTAGAGAGCAGCCACTGAAGCACATCAGGGACCTCAGGGGTTCATGTGAATTGTGTTTTATTGGGGATGAAAAGATCAGACTGGGAGATATGTGCCAGTGTCATAAAAAATGTCAATAGATTAGTAGTGAGGACAGCTTTGTTGACATGAACCCCATGAAATTATCGCAGTAATTCCCACGTTGTGTTTATTTGTTCCTTCATGTGTGTGCATGTATGAAGCCTACTGTTCCGACGCTAGAAAATGACGCTCCCTCGTATCGGGATGACAAATAATTATCATTTGAATAATGATAACATGAGCGAACTCATAAAAATACAAAAAAAAAAAGAAATCTCATGATGAAGAGGGCTTATCAACTTTCAACCCAGGTCGGCCAATGGGAATGCGTGACTGATGCGAGGGGCGGGGCAAAGAGTGATCGGCGGGCTCTTTGACCAGTCTAGCTGTTGTTACATTAAAAAAAGAGCGACGTCACAGCTGATAATAAATCTCCACGCCTCCATCTCAACGCCCGAGACTTTTCTCAACACAAAAGCAAAATGTCTGCTGGATGTTCGGAGGCAGTGCAGCTCCGCGTTTGCCAGTATTTGGAGCAATAATTTGCCGTTTTCGCCACCGGGAGGCCGCCCAACCCTGACTACAAACCAGAAGGACAATAAAATCTCACTGACAGAAAAAATACCGAACGACTTGTGAAATGTAAAAATTGTATCAGTTGCTAATTACCTTCACTCCGTATGGTGGATCATCGAATGTAACTAGCATGTACCTGTCGCCTCTACTAGCCGGGTCTCGGGCACGCAGCTGTCAAAAAAGAAAACCAAAACAACATATATTAATTGAGACCTATCTTCCCCCAAGGAGCCCTAAGCTAACCAAAGGTGCATACGTGCTGAAAAAGGTCGGGGTAAAATCATTCTTTACCTTCATAAAGACCTCAACCGCGCCTTTAGCAACGTCCAGATACGTCGTACCCAAATAAGTGCGCTGATTCATAGAGGCGGACGTGTCTAACAGGAAAAGTAAAATAGGCATTTTAAATGTAAAGCCACAGTTATATGCTTTTCTAAAATAACTATTATCCACATATGACCTATCGTGCGGCCCAACAGCTCACACATGTGTGTATATATTTGTTATAATAAGCCCCCCCTCCAGTAGAGGGCCGTTGCCTCTGCCCTCTCCCTATCTGCCTTTCTAGAGCTCTGTCTCGGCTCGCGCTGTTCAACTTCTGCTCCTAACGAAATGGAACGCCCAGCTCCCTCCACTGCAGCGCCATTGGGTGAGCCTGATTTCATTGACCACGCCTCCTTTATAAACATATATAACGAGGTCGAAATGGCTCGTGAGTCCAGTTTGTCAGTCTCCTCATGTGGGGGGGTAAATGATAAACCCTGGGATAATTTCCTCGTAGTTGTGGTACCTCGAGGTTAAGTTGGAAAACATATAGTTGATGGTTGTTACAGTGTGAAAATCATACTCTTAGGCCTGAAATTTCGTGTTTATAACGGTGTCCCCGCACTATTACAAGCTCACGCGCGCTATATCACATTCTGTTGCTGCGTTCAAGACGCCTCAAAGGGTCCGTCCTTCTGACTATAAACACAACAGGACGTGCAGTTTTACGTGACCTTGTTAAGTTAAACAACAAAAACTAAAGAAGAAACTTACACAGTTATGCTTAAATTTGTAAATACAGCAGCGTGGAAATATTTCTCGCCGCCGAGCCGTCTTTTTAGTTTATGATTTGGCCATAATAGTAATAAATGCGACATTATCACATTGAAGGGTATTTTTAAAATTATTTTTTAAAAAATACCGCAATATTTAATTTACAGCAAGTTTTTAAAACTTTATATCTGGGATTTAGAAAAATACTGCATACCTAGTGGAAGTTTAAAATAGGTTACTTCTTCTTTGCGGTTAGCCTATTTATACCTCATACGCTAACAAAACTCTTTATTTCACTGGGAATACGTAGATATACTCTAGATTTGAGCAGAAATTTTTAGACATTTTTAAAGATCAACGTGGTTGAAGAGTTATGTTGTCAAAGCGTTCTGCAAATGTAATTAAATTAGGCTTGGGGGTGGGGAGCTTTCTATGGTCCCATTTCCTCCGCTCCGATCCAAATGTTATGAAATTGTAATAAACATGCTAGCCCGTGTGCTGGGGGAGCAGTTACGTCCTCACGTACTCGCCCTCCGCCGTCCCAGCATGCACCGCGAGATCTGCAGTACAATTCTTCACAAAGAAAAAAAGAAAGGGCTTGAGGAGCAACAACAGCAGGGTGGGAGCAGAAACACGGACCTCGTTTACAGCGCTAACGTTAACGAACCCGCGTCCTGACAACAAGGTAAAACCTCTCTCTGAGTTGTTATTGACAGGAAACAAACCTGTGTTGTGCTTTGTGCGGCGACGCTACGTGTGAACGGCGTTAAATCTGCTACCAGCTAACGCAACCAGCTAGCGTTATACTGAAAATTTGTTTTTATTACACGAGGAGTGCGAGAACATGTTATACCGTCGGTGTTACTTAACAGTGGCCAAGGGGCGAGTTTTAAAAGTCACTGTTGTTGAATATTTATGCGAAATGTTCCATAGAGAGCTCGTTTCTAGTGTCTGTTTACGTTGTTACTTGTGCTTTAAAGACATCTTTGAGTTTATGTACAGTAACGAAACGCTAAAGTTAAATAGATAACTTAATAATATATCATGCCGCATGTACTGAAAGTGGCTTCGCAGTATTGTCCTGCGAATGTAGTGATTTTATTGTGTTTGTGTGTGTGCGAGTGTGTTTCACGTGGAACAAACAATATGTCGAAAACAAAAAGTGTTACGACACCACAGGTCTCGCTCCTTGAGCCCTGCCGTTACCATGTAAACACAAAGGGCCACGTGACCAGGCACTTTGTGTTTTTAAAAAAGTTTTATCCATACGTTTTGACGCTGTTATCGCCTGTGGAGGAAAAAAGGAGCCCAATGCGTGTCCCATTAAAATCTGGCATTCATCAGTATATAAGTAACAAGAAACTGCAGTGCTGTACTATTTAAGATATGTGATGGTTTACAAACGCTTTATCAATGTAATTCTTTGGTTTTAATTCAATATCGGTATTAAAAAGTACAGCATTGGATGGATTTCATTTTAAACCTTGCATCATATTGTGTGTATCATTAGGTAGCAGAGTATTGCAGATTTGCAGTCATGCAGAAGTACTGTTATCTTACTGAAGCTTTACACAATTACAAGTAAGAGTACTGGGTTAAAAAAAACACAAGTACAAATTATTTTTGAAAAACCTCTGAGAATTAACTGCTTTTTAATCATTGATCAGTAGCTATGTAGTTTCAAACAATGTATTGGGACTGGCTGGCTTGACTCATTGTTATTCAAACAGGGTAAGAAAGCAGAGGGTGTGAACCCACCAAGGTGGGGGTGAAACTTAAACAAAGCATTTAAGACGTAGGCAGAAACTCTGGCTTACTTGGGGTCGCTGAGGTTAAAAACAAGATACA
Source organism: Andinoacara biseriatus (assembly GCA_015108635.1). NCBI lineage: Eukaryota > Metazoa > Chordata > Actinopteri > Cichliformes > Cichlidae > Andinoacara > Andinoacara biseriatus. The sequence continues at coordinate 12,698 of VUQJ01006150.1, forward strand.
ACTAGAAGAGATGTATGCATAAATTATCACTCTACTTTTACTATTACTAGCCTAGTAAAGTTTAATAAAATATGAAAGAGTGGCAGGTTGTTGCCTTTTGGTATATATGTCTGTGTCGGTTCTCAGTCATCCAGGTCAGAAACATCTTCAAGAAACAAAAAGAAGTCCAGTCACCCTTTTTCAAGCTCCAGAGACAGGCTTTTGGTATAGTTTGCATTTTATCACTTGTGCCACTTCGCAGTATCTTGTCATGGCCCTGAGGAGCTGAGAGTGGGAAGTGCTGTTTACACCTGTCGGGAGCTTACAAAGCTTGAGAGTTGCTAGAGAAGAGTTGGCGGGGCCCGGGCAGAGGGCAGAGCTCAGTGGGAGCCAATGCAGCAGCAGCAGCATCGACCGCCTGGGCTGGTGGAAGGAAGGCTTCCCGTGTTTGTGTTTCCCACTGAGCTCGTCTTCTATGCGGACGAGCAGTCGTCTCACAAGCAGGTTCTCACCCTCTACAATCCTTATGAGTTCGCCCTCAAGTTTAAAGGTCAGTGAGTAGACAAAATCTCTTCGTGTTTACATATAATCTTTTTATTTATTGCATTTCTGATCACATAGGTAAGTTATGTCTTGTTGTCTTCTTTGTCAGTGCTGTGCACGGCACCAAACAAGTACACTGTGGTGGATGCTACCGGAGCTGTCAGGCCTCAGTGTTGCGTTGATATGTGAGTTATTTTAGACTTTAATAAATATAAACTTGTAGATTTGTCAATTTAATGTTGTCTGTACTTTCTGTGTTCACACAGAGTAATCCGACACCGGGATGTGCGTGCATGCCACTATGGGGTCTATGATAAGTTTCGGCTACAGGTGTCGGAACAGAGTCAGCGGAAAGCTCTGGGTCGCAAAGAAGTGACGGCCACTCTCCGTCCCTCGGCCTCACAGGAGCCGCCCAGCCCTCGGCCCCAAGATGAGGAACGTCGAATCACAGAGCAGTTTGGAGATGGCGAGTTTTTTGAACAGACTGCATTTCAGACAGGTAGGAGATAGGACTGTTGTGAGATATTGCCACTAGATGGAGCCAAATGTTCATCAAATTCAATTTCTGACCATTTCAGGGGATAATGTTTATTATGTTATTACTCATTTCCAACCCCGTGTCACTGTGTGTGTGTGTGTGTGTGTGTGTGACATCGATAGAGAGCCGTCCTGTTGCTGGAGGACCCAGTCTGTTGACAGTGCTGCTTGGGCTGATGTGCATGGCCGCCCTGATGCTCCCAACACTGGGGGAGCAAGAATCTACTGTGCCTGTCTACCTCCACTTAAGTATTAACAAGAAACTTGTAGCTGCTTATGTTCTTGGTGAGTAAAAACAGAAAAAAGTTGCATGTTAGAAAAAAATCTTGAATGTGAACCACACTGTTTGTGTTGAAAGAGTGTGTGCTGCAGTTTACAATACCCAGTGCTGTTTCTTGTTATATTTTAGGGCTTCTTACAATGGTCATCCTACGCACATGAAGTGCTGTGAGCTGAGGAGAGGGAAGGAAAAAAACATGAAGAGAGCATGCTCCCACCAGAGGCACTACTATGAGTAAAAAAAAAAGTAGAGCTGGGAGCAGGGGTACCTATTCAATTACCTCATCCTCTGAAAAATACATTTTAGCATACTTGTTTTCAAGTTCACACATTTGTGTTTATACATACACATAACTGATCTGGTGTGGGTCAGAGTGTGAGTGGGGCTGTCCGTGAGACACAGCGGTGCAGGGGCCGTGAAGAAACATGAGGCCGTTTACTGTGTTTTGGCCTCGCGTATTGTCTGTAATTCTGTTGCCATTATGTGAAAGAATGTGGTCATTTGAGTGTGAAGGAATCAACATGCAAATGTGATACTTGTATATAAAGCTATTAAAAGTTTTGTTATGGTATTTACCTGTTACCATTATTATATTGATGTTTTTTAAAGCATTTTAGAGTAGACTGTGGACTAAATGCCATTATTTGCATGTGTGGATACTTTTGTCTGAATGGGCTTTAAGTTTTTCAGCAGTAAGATACTTCTACATGTCACCAAAGGAGAGATCATCTTTTTAAAGAAGGATGGTTCGCTTGCCGTACTTTATCAAACGTTTAATAAAGTCTCAATACAGCTGCAGAGTGTGTCATGTTCAAAGATAGATTCTGTTTTATTTATTTTTTTACACATTACATTTTGGGTCAGGAGGGTGCAGAGCACAGAACAGGACAATAAGCTTCTGTTAGCTTTGCAATGATGGTTACTGAAAATAATCCTGTGGCCTCCCACGAGGGAGGGGTGTCATCTGAAAGCAACATGATTTGCAATTGCTTGGGGAACGGTTCCCTCCAGGGCTGTAAATAAGGTTTAGTAGTAACACAAAGTAAATCATATAGAAAGGGACACAACACTCAAAGGATGCTGAACTGAATTCTGTGGAAGATGGTAGTCATTTCCACATGAGCTTGTTTTAAAAATACTGTATTAAAAGCAAGCTTAGTGACTCAAACCACCAAATTTTCTGACTTTTGCTTTGGTGATCTCTGGGGCTCTCAGGCTGAAACATCTGGCACCCATTTTTTACTGTAACAGCAACAATTTTAGCGAGCAGCACTGACGCAACATTTGCAATGTCCTCTGCGTATATCCTGCTGATTGCCATCAAGATGGAAAGGATCATATCATCTCTGACAGAGCAGATGGTCTGTTCCACTGTGATCCTGTGCTGAGCGAATAATCACAGGTTCAGCCCGAGGAGCTGAAACCTCAGCAGAGTCAGGTTGCTTTGTAGGGTTGGGGTCCTTCTCGTGATTGTGTAACCCTGTAAAACCTGAACCATGAAATAATTGCCAGAATATAATTTTTTTTAAATGGAGTGTTTTATTGAACAATAAAGTTCCAACAATATTTAAGGCGTCCTGAATTGTCATTGATGGTTGAACAGTAGATGTGTGATGCAGAAAGGGCTCTGAAGCAGAAAGATCTTGCAAATGTGTTTCACTGCTGCAGCAACAATTGTAGCGAGCAGCATGTGTGTAAAGTTTCCAGTGTCTCTGAGCAAAATGTCGTGCAGGTACATCTCTGATTTCTGTCAGGATGGTCTGGACCGTGTCATCTCTGATGGAGCAGGAGAAGGTGGCCTGACTTTCTGTTGCTCTGAAAGCTGCAGAGACTCGATCCAGAGAGTCCTTTCTAACACTGGTGGAGAGTTTACTCAGAATCTGAGATGCCATGTTCAGGAGAGGGTGAGGAGGAAGCTCCCAGAAGCCCTGCAGGACTCTGAGAACTACCTCTATCACCACGTCATGTGGCGTGAACAGTCTGGAGCTCTGTGTTTACTGCTGCTTCTGTTTAAGGATCTAAACATATATTTTGACTGAGCTGAGGAGTTTGGGCTGCCTGTAGATTAAAGTGATCAGGATTAAAATTTAAAGCCATTCAAACATCACAGTGATATTGAAACAGTTTAACTGTTAATTGTCTGTCAAATGTGACTTAAATTTAGGAGCCATGGCCTCTGGAAATTTGAAGAGCAAAATCCTGCAAGTCAAACTCTGAAAACCTTCAAATAGAAACAAAACTGAGGTTTTAGTTTAGCATTTATGTTTCATTACAGAGTGTATAGTGTAGAGGCGGGAGGTCTGTATGTGTCACAAGTAATTCACTTTTCTCTGAGTGTCTTTTTGCTCTCCTCCAGAAAAAGGTTGATCATATCTTTAGCAGTGACTTAAAATGGAATCTGATTTTCATGTTAAAATCTACGGAACTCCATCACCAATGCTATCTAAAATTGAAAGGACATTTAAGCTTGACTGCTCGCTTCATCAGAATTCACCAGATCTTTTATGCCTGTTTTGGTTTTGGTGGACAAAAACCAGTCTGTAGCATCATGTTACTTTATAATATCTGGCCTCTTATCTCCATTTTGTTATAGTAAATGTAAACTTAAGCAGTAAAACAGTGAGTTACAAGATTTATTTTAAACACTGGGCTGTGGAGGGGAATTATTTGTGTATTTGAAGCCTTTGGTTGGTTGGATAAAGTACCCCTTTAAACAGCTCAGAAGGAAAAAAACACTGTGTCTCCTGTAAAGCCTAAAGCCCCACAGCACAATAATAACACCTCAAGTAATGAATTCATTAATTACCAATCTACCTGTTGTCATGTTTTCTTAGTTTAGGGAAGTCACACTTGTTATGGTAAACATGTTGTACGCAACAGAACTCACTCATAGTTATGAATAAATAAGTTTTACCATGTGCACAACTCCTGAATGTGTTACCTGAAGTTATCAAAGCATTAAGTGTGTTATGAGTTCTCTCTGTGGGAGAGTTACACTCGCTACACTTTCGCTGATCCTTCGTAGCTGCAATGAGTGATGTTGTAGCCGGTGTTAATTGGGTTTTGTGAGACCAAAAGATGCCTCATCAATAAGAAAAAAATAAATAAACACATCATCCATGCTTTAGTCCATGAAGCAGGCCAGTGTCCATATTAGGATCCAGTGCCAGTGCTGAGGCAGTGAGGCCTACACAACTTTCATGGTTTCCCCAGCAGCTCCACTCCCCCTTCAGATCCATCCTCTCCATGTTTAACAGTCCTTCAGGGCTACTGCAACAAGCGCTAGCATGAAAAAAACTGAAGTGCATAAAATTAATAGAAGAGATCCCGCAGAGGTGAGACTCGGGCTGTCTGTCTCTCTGCCCCCACACAAACACAGACGGCACTGCCCCGTTTAGCCTGCAGATGTCGCTGTGGAGGCATTTTGATCAGAAGTTAAATAATGGATACTTTAAAAAAACAAACTAAATGTATAAATTATATCGAGATTTATTTTAATCAGTTACTATTTTTAAATATTTATATTTTTCTCTTTTGTCGAAAGATAGCAGACAACTAACCACTAACTCACTGGACCTGCTGCCAGTGTGTTACATCGCTTACTGTTTGCAAAAACAAATATGAAGCTGACATCTGATTATGTTTATCCATAGCAGTGACATGTATGTAGGCTCTTTACTAGGATGGAGGATAAAAGGTTTAGTATCACTTTTACAATATTTACAAAACAATAATGATAAATATTAACCTCCCATTTCATAAACTAAGGATGCAAATTTATGTAAACCCTTGAATCTGTTGTAAATGACATTTGAGAGCCATTTAATTTAGCTTATTATAAGCATGCATGAATGCTCTACTCCAGGAGTAAGGTATTCATGTGTATAGGGCTTTTATTGTGAAAGATAAGCGCACGAGCACATGGCAGAAATGGGAATGCTTGCAATAATATTAATAATAGTAATCAAGTTTATAGACTTTATAAGACTTATAAAAATCTGTGTTACAAAGTGCTTAAGGCTAAACTATAAATGTCCATATAACATTTACAAGAAAGCCCACAGATATGAAAAGGCTCAGAGGTTCAAAGTTATTAAAAAGAGGACACTGACAAAGGCAAGAGCTCCTCATGCAGGTCACTCCACAGCTGAGGAGCCCTAACAGCAGACGCGTTTACAGACAGTGTTACCAACTTAGCGATTTAACAACTTTTTAACAATTTTTCACACACCCCCCCCCTCCCGCACGACTTTTTTCCACAAAACGTGACTAGCAACCTTTTGGAGCACTCCCAATAGAAATAGTAGGCTGCGGTTAGCACTAATTAGCTGTGTCTGTGCATTTCATCTATAAACTTTATGCCGCTTACTAGTGCTTAATGATAACTTTCATTTCCGGCTCCTAAAACATGACCGTAACCAAGAAACACTAATGCCGTGTTTCCACTAGTACCTACTTACATACCAACTTGACTCAGCTCGGCACAGTTTGTAGAGTTTTCCATTGAGTCCTGGTACCAGGTCCCAGGTACTTTTTTAGTACCCACTCAGCCGGGGTTCCAAGCAATCCAAGGCAATCCGAAAATGTGACATCAAAGAACAGCAGGACACTGATTGATTAGCTGAGTCATGAGAGCGACTTCTTCAACAGAATTAAACATCATTTTTTAAAAACCCAACAGCAAGTGAACTAGATACACACAAACCAACACTGCGGTCCAACGATGAGGTACAGACGTTGTGCTGTGTCTGTGCTTGGTGGCAGATGAGAAATGAGAAAGTGTATCAGGAGGTCTCTGAGCTAATTGCCGCATTTGAGTCACATACAAATTACATCAAGTGAATTCTGCCCTTGTTGCTATAGATGTTGCTTACTCCACCCACATTGAGGGGGTATGCAATTGTAATAGAAAAAAAACCAGAACTGTGTAGAGTCAAGTCGCACTTAGTAGGTACTAGAGGAAATCCAGCATAAGTAATGCTAACAGTGAGTCTTCAAATTGCAGTATCCACCACCATGGGCGATGTCACGGTAGCTAATTCCATCCTTTATGTACAGTCTATGATCTGTTTTCACACTGTTATTGAGTGTTCAATATATAAAATATGCTTTATAGGATGCATTCAGGCCTTTAAGAATTTAGACACTTCAATTTCAAACTGATTCATTTAAA
>VUQJ01006151.1:6984-18849 GCA_015108635.1 Andinoacara biseriatus
GCACAGACCATAAAAAGTTGTTAATTATACAGCAAGTCATGGTCCACTTAAGAGTTGTCACGACGATACTAGAATTTCAAACTCAATACCAATACCATCTTCAATATCATGGGGGAAAAAACAAAAATTACATAAAAAAAATATTTAGAACAGCACAAACATCAGTGACCACACTGTTTTTAAGTTTTCTGACATAGTGCAAAAATACAGTAACATCATTTTAATATTTATGATTCTTCTAGGTAGTGCAACACACAGAAAAGAGTATATTTAGGGTGTTGGAGGCAGTGCTGTGCTTCTGGTGACTTGGGTCCACGTTTTCGTTGCTGACCAAATAATTGGTGAGGTAGGCTGCCGCTGTTTCTTATCTTGCTTCAGTCTGGAACTGAAAACCATTTTTTAGACACAAATAATTGCGTTGTCGTCAAATTAACACCGTCTGTTAACGTTACAGACGGGCAGGACTGATAGCATGTGCTGCCTAGCGCCAACATTAGCCATATTATTAGCGGTTGTGGCCTAATGATGACTTTACAGACAGCTAATGTGGGTTTTTTTGGACAACTCTAATTCACACCATTTGAAATGTTCCTGTTCAAAAACTTAAGTTTAATGATCAATCAGTGATGAGAACGTTAAACTCAGGTTGATCTAGTCTAGTTATTCAACAAATTGTTTCCTTTTGTCAAAGATTTACATTTCAGAAACCTCTGAATCCAGCTGTCGTATCAGTCCGGCCTACTTTCACAGTTAGAGTAGCATTTAGGTGTTTTTAGCAGCTCTTTTAATATGAAAATTGTCCCTCCCAATTTGCTGGGACTTGACAGCTGTTTAAACAACACGCAGTGACAAGGCTTTCAGAGTGTTTGGATGTAGCTGCCTGTGTTGGTGTTCTGGTGACAACACATTGCTCTAACAAGAGAATTTGATAGGAGCTAATGTGAAAAGAATAAAACATCTTCTGGATGACTGCCCTCATTTTCACTCTTGTAAATGCTCTCTCAACAGTGGCAAGTCTGATTTTCCATTTCGAGCTGGCAGTAGGTGGTTTTACCAGCTGTGGGGAGGAGATTGGTCCTTTTGATTCTAAACTGTATTTCTAACAACAAAAGTCACGTTTAAAAATTAACAGGTATGTCCTCCTCGGCTTTGAAATAAAAAATCTTCGCCACACGTCACAACTCTTTTCGAACAAAACAAATGACAGCCGCACATACAGGTGGACAATAGTGGACAATAGATTATGGTGTATAGTGATGCAGTGGAAATGAAAAACAGAGGGTAGTTATCTTCACATATATTTGGTGTACTCTTTGTTACTGAGTTATTTAAATAACTAACAGTTAAATCATGTTTATAGCCAAATTTGCCACAGGCTTAATATTTTAATCTAAACGTAGGTCAAATACAGTTTTTTTTCAGTACTTCAGGTCGTTTTGCTTTCCGCAGTCTGTCTATTAGAATGCATTTTAAATCTGAAGGGAAGTAAGCGTGGTCTGTATATTACACTGATGGAATATCTTAGAAATGTAACCGCTTCAATAAAATCCTGACTGTGGCTCTTTTTACATAAAGCACACAGCCAAAATGATAAAGTTGGGGCAAGTGAGTAAATTCATTTGGTTTAAGCAGCATCTCGGAGTCGGATCCCTTTTTCTCTGGGATTTTAGTCAAAGACTAAAGAAGATATTAATGCTTAGACACAGTTCTGCGGGGGAATGCTAAATAGAGCCATAAAGCACAGTGCGCCTCTGTCAGTGATCTTACAATATATTTATACTTTAAACAAGAAGTGACACAGTCTGCAGAATTAATTTTATTTTCTTCTGTGGCGCTCATGTTGTCTCCAGCTGACTTTTGCTTTGTTTCCCATTGCGAATGAAAATCAGAGCCCAGTGGTCGTGACAATATTATCTACTTGAAAGGAACACACAATAAAACCATGTGTTTTACTCGACACCACATAAAACCTCAATAAAGCTTACTCCAGAAGTCAAAATGAAGTGATTTAAAAAATCGAATTGGAATTGCTCTAAATTATTTCCAAATTCAGAGCTGTTCTTGCAAAATACTCTGTCTGTTGGTGATTAAAGGAAATAAGTTATTGTGATGTAATTCTCAGGGATAAACTGTTCTGCAGCAGGCATGAATTTACACTGCCTGTGAGTGATAATCCCTGAGCGTCTGACGGTGTTTTCTGGAGGAACTCGCTTTCTCTTTTGTAGCACATAAGCTAGCCAGTGCCAAAACTCAGTCATTACAGGTTCCCCTGTAATTGTGCTTGAAAAGCCGCTATTATTGTTTCTTCTAGACCCGTGACGCTAAACTAACGAGGCGTTAGTTGGAAGGGTCAGACATCAGCAATGCTGTGGCAGAGCAGGACATGTCGTGCAGGCTTCCAGAAGGAAGATCCGTCTGCTTATTCACGTTGATCAGCAGGAACTGGTGTGAGCAAATACCAAGCAAAACTGTAAGATCCTGGAAAAACTCTGAATGTCCTCTTGTTCTTAACAATTTGCCATTTGGTGTGACTGATAGTTGTGAAGTGTGTAAAAGGAAAAATTACCTAAACAAACTTGTTTTAAGACGTAAGCTGTTACAGCAAATGTTTGGTTGCTCAAAAGTCCTTTTCAGTCCCTTTTTCTTGTGTTTTGTGACGGTAAAAGATGAACAGCAGTGACTGTGGGTAAATGCCTACATTTACTCCTAAAACGTTTTAAGAGGGGTGACACAGTCATACCAGCACACCAGATACCACACAGGGGACAGTTTGCTCATCGTACAGCTTTTTGAAGGTGACCATCAGTTGCCACCGAACGTTTCAGGCTCCAGTTGCCTAGGTAACCCTGTAATGTGTTACACTACCTTGTCACGTGTCAATCAGCGGTATCTTTTGCTGTCATTGGTAGTTGCTTCAGTCGCTCACCTTGCAGCTGAGACAAGTTTGTCTTGTGACCCCGCCCTCTTTACAGCATATATAATATATACACACACACATATATATATAATATATACATCTCTATATAAATATTAATATAAATTTGTTCAGATCCATCTGTTATCATAACCATTCACCATCACTGCAGGTATTTGGATGACCTCTGCATCAAACACAAATTACTAAAGTAAAGAGTTTAGTTTAGATTAGTTTGGAGATTAGACTCCAGTGAAGCAACATAACAGTGGTAGGATGAAGCCCCCACCCACAGAGCTGGTACTAGAAGCAGACAGATGAAGCAGACAGAAACTTGGATGAACATCTCTTGAATGACCAGCATGAGGTGGAGGTGAGGGAGAGGCAGGTCGCATGAATGCAGAAGCAGAAGAGCAATGAGATTTGAAGCACAGGGAACAGAAACTGATTGGCTCTCACACAGCAGGCACGAACATGACTGGACCAGAGTGATGATGATGGACCTGAGTTTGACAGCATGGCAAAGGGAATAGCCTGAATTCCACAGAATGCAGAATGCCTTTATTAGCATTAATAAATCTATTCCTGGGCACTTAGCAGATAGCTTTAGCAGGCCTTTTATGTGTGAAGATTGCAGTAGTCATATGCCAACATGCTAAATATGTAACTGACTTTCAAAGCTGCTCACTATCACTATGGCTGATTGTTGAGTTTCCTCCTTCCACTTTTGATTAAAGTCAGCCTGTGATGCATGTGGTTTATCCAATCGTTTGCCAAGTACTTTTTGAAAGCGCTCATGCTTTTCCTAACAGTTTCCAAGGACGACTCCTTGAGAGATTTTATAAAACATTGCCTCCCAAAATGTGTGCTTGATAAGTTATTGCATCGTAAAATCATTATTATGACCGCATTGGTGTTGGCCATCTTTATTTGAGAAAATTAAGGCCTCCCTTTTTTCTCCATGTTGGAAGAATAGCTGCTGTGCGCAAGGTGGTGTTTTTGTGTTTAATTCAGTATTAAGTTTGTAACTATGATGTCGCCTTAATTTGACAAGATGTTAAAGACCCTCAAAGGCCTGAAAACTGAACCGTGGGCTCGTTTTATTTTCTGATACAGGATCCCCTCCAGTGTGTAATCGGCATGTATACTGTGTGACACCATTATCCCGCTCTCACTTCGAGCTCACACAGTTAGATTGATTACTGCCAACAGACTTCTTTCCCTCAAATAAATGAGACTTTTCTATTGTTCAGCTCTGTGGTGTTTAACTCCCAGTTATTACAGATGTTCATGTTAAATTTTAGACATCATAAACATTTGCAGCGGCTCCACTTCTGTCTCAGTTGGGTTTAGATCATTTTTGCTGAGCACGGTTGTAGTTTATTTGAAGCAAAATTCTTCCATTAGACATTTTTCAAAGGCCAGAAGAGCTGAAAGATGTCTTATCTAAGATGTTAAGATTCAGCAGCCTCAATTTTTGCCTGCTTATCTTGATGTTTGAACTGCTAACCTGTGGGGCCAATATATACATCAGAGAGTGCTGTTCCAACTGTCTACTTTCAGTTTATCATCACTCATTTGTAACTTTCTGAAACTGACTAGCCAGGTGTGTGTTTGAGTGAAAATGGGCAGAGCTCCAAACTGTTCTTTTTTCTTCTTCTTTTTTTTGCCCTCCAAATTCCTCACATTGCTGCTTTTATGGCTGCTTATGTTTGTGGGAGAACTGTAACAGTTTTGTCTGTGCTGGCAGCGATTGAGTTGTTCTGCTTTCAGAGAAGAAGCAGGAGAAGTGAGACTGAAATTGGAAACAAATTCCTAACAAAACCAGGAGTGATATGCAGCGATACGCCGGTTCTCCCTTCATCTTTTTACTTTGGGTTTTAGTATCAGAATGACAAAGCTGGTAGTAAACAGACATCAGTCTTTCTTTGAATTCAGACTCCCCCCCATACAATGACAGTTTGTACCCAGCAGCTTTAACAATTAATATAAACTTAACAGTCTTAAAAATGTTCAGAATTTGTTTTGCCATTAAAAAGTCATTGATATGTTAATGAAGCAGTGTGATTGTGGATGACTAACACTACCCACTCGCAAGTTTTAAAATTAACTGGCAGCTCTTTAAGTCTCCCTATTTAGCGATACTGAACAAGCAGCTTTCTAGTGCTTATCAATGTGCATAATTGCATATGAAAACATATGCTATCACTAATTATATTTAACTTTAATGTTCTTGTTCCTTGGCTTCTTATAAACCAGCCTCCAACAGCACAACGGGTGAAAATAAATTAATGAAAATTGACGTTACTGTGTAAAAGTCTTGAGTCACCCTTCATTTCTTTTTATTTTGTTAGTAAAATTTCAAAATATGTGCAGCAATTTGTTGAGACGCATGCAAACGTACATGGAAATGCAATATATGAAGCAAAAACAGAGTTTGTACAATTCTAATGAGCCTGAAAGTCAGTATTTGGTGAGGCTACCCTTATTCTCCAACACAGCCTGAACTCGGAGGCAGTTTTCTTCTCATTTCTTAAAGTAGTCTTCAGCAATAGTTCATCATTCAAAGCTTTTCTTTGGATGTTGGCTGCCTTTTGTTCTGTCAGGATGATCCCACACTGCTTCAATAATGTTGAGGTCCGGGCTCTGGGGAGGCCAATCCATGACTGATAGTGTTACACTGTGGGGGGTTTTCTATCCAGGGATGAATTTGCTGCACTGGCAGTGTGTTTGGGATCATTGTCATGCTGAAAAATGAAGCTGTTTCCAATCAGATGCTTTAAGATTAACAACACTGGCTGAACCATGGCATGGCTGTGGACACAGGCTGTTGTACTGCTCTCCTGACCTCCTCCTTGCATATTGATGTTCACTCCATAAGGCCTTTTGCCACTGATTTTCAATCCAGTTCTTGTGGACATTTCTTCCTCTTTTCCTTCCTTAAAAATGGCTACTTGTGTATATGGATCTCTTAGGTCTTGTGTCAGGTCTTTGCTGGATTGTTTATTTCTTAAGGACATGCTGTTCATATTCTGTAGATAGTTTTTGAGGCCTTCTACTTCCTCTTTTGTCCTCTTGCTCAGTTTCCTTAAATTTTTAAGGACACATTGCAAACTATGCTGAGATATGCCACATTTTCAGCTAATAGCTTTTTGGGAATCCCCTTGTTGGTGCAAAAATACTATTTTATGCCTGTCTAACCATGCTATCATAGGCATTATTTATAGATTCAACTAAAGAAATGGGTACAAATTATGAGTTTTAGCAACAGGGTGCTAGTACAAAAGATACAATTTACAATTGGCACACAACACTGGTTTGTCCCTTGAGTTCAATTTTTTATACTTGAAGGATTCATAGGTCACTGTGAAAAAAAACAACATTCTTCTGAAAATGGTCAGGTATGAGAATAAGTACAAAGTACAAATTAAGAGTGAAAAAGCAGCCAATGTCCAAAGAAACACTTTAGAAGACCTTCAGTAAACCGGGAGAACTACTGCTGACGACCACTTTAGAAATTACAAGAAAGCCTGGCTCCTTGGAAGCAAAATATAAAGAAATGAGGGTTGACTGAAGACTTTTGTACAGTACTATATGTTTGCTTACAACTACATTATATACACCTACATAGTGCTTATGAATTGCAGGCTGGGTATTTAATGACAGTCTTGTCAGTCTTTGGGTGTCAGCAGTTTAAAAAAAAAATTGTGTCAATTATTACTGTAAGACCACTTAATTATATAAAGTCTATATTTGTAGTTGTTTTTTCAATGCAAATGCCATGAGAGAAGAAACGGTAAATGAAGCAGTAACAGATACAGTCTGTGTTCGGGTTTGTACGGGATTTTGGAAGCACTGATATGAGCGAGCTATCATCATGTCCTCACTGCTCTACATTCTCCCACCAACCAGCACCACCTTTGCTGTCTCTGCCTTGTCAGACACTGGTTCTCTAGCGAGTTGTGACGAACTGTCATGTGCGTGACTAAACCGGCTCAGCAGCCTGCTGTTGGTTGGAGAAATCACTCAGCCTTTACAGCCCCTCAGTTTCTGTGAAAACAGCTTCAGGCAGGAGATTTGGACAGACCAAGAGATGGAGAGAGACTGTTTTCACTGCAGTGGGAAGCATGGTTGATGTGTCTCCCTAACCCATTGCAAACAGCATGCCAGCACAAGTCTGAAACAGCACCTTCTCTATCCACTTGTAAATTCACCAGCTCGGCAGCGCAGGAAGAGAATGTAAATTAGGTGTGACTAACAGCAAGATGGGAATCCGGGCAGTTTTTTCCCCTCCCCTCTTGCTGTTCTTCCCCAGCTGCCGAGGGTTTTGTACGCACCCACTTTCCTGCAGTGCTGCAGGCTGTCAGGTTGGTTTCACATGCAGAATGACTTCAGCTGGAGGTGCATAAGCTGAGGCCAGATACAGTAAAGAAGATAAAAGGGCAGAATTGCTGAACTGAAGTAGAATAAAAAAAAAAATCTACTGGATTTGTGATTAATTTGGAGCCCTTTCACTACATCTACAAAAACCAATGGACCAGCATCATGTTTCTGAAATATGGGAAACAGTATTTCCATTTTTGAGTTCTCTAAAACATTTGGGCTTTCTCAACTGGTGCAGCACAATCAAATCATTTATATATGATTTAGCACCCACCAAAGACGCAGCCAAACAATTAAGAAAAAACTGAATTTAATTATTTCAGCATCACTGTCTGCAAATATCTCTCCAAACTGTGTCTGAAAAATATAGTTTATTAAACAGTTTCTGGTGCATGAACTGCAAATAAGTTGTGCACTAATCCTCCAACAAGCCTTTCGGCTATGAAGTGGAAACCCACATTTAGCGCAGCCACACACGCCCAGGGCTGTGAAGTTTTGCCCTCTTAGCGACACTGTTGACTTTTCCATCTTTTCATCTGTGGCCGTGACCCTGTGTGGATTGTGATCACTCAACAATTTCTTGTAAACCCAGTGGAGTTTTTAATCAGAGGTTTAATCATTTATGAACTGACTACAAGTGGCTGTTTATCCATTTGCTAAACTGTAATTCAAAGAACCGACACAATTCGAGATCTTCCAGTTAAAAATTCATAGCAAGCGTTGCTAAATTAAATCTTTTTTTTTTTAATGTTAATTTGGAAGTTTTGAAATCTTAGGAACCAGCGTATAAAATGCCAGTTTTTGGACTCGACTTTGGTTTTTGCATGCTGCTTTGCATTTGCTTAAATCACTGGATGGCTAGATTGCGATCACAAGAGAATCCGTCTTCCCGCACCTCTAGCTGCAGGCTGGTTTCCAAAGCAGTGAGTTCATACTCATAGATGCAAAGGTTCATCCAACAAGTGACTCCTGTGCGGCTGCGATCGCCTTTTTATGTGGAAAAATACAACATAATGGCTAACGACAAACTTCATAGCTACTTACACTAACAGGCTGCTAGGTTTCAAAACGATTCAGATTTTTTATTTCGCCTGCTCTCTGCGTCCTGTGGTTTGTTTCGCTGACGGCTTGTGTCAGGTTAACAGTCAAAGAAAAGGCTGGTGGTTTCCATCTTACCCAAAAGACCCAAATGACTTTAACAGTCGGGTTCCTGCTAATGAGTTCTGCAGCATTTAATAGCTTTAACTGTTCTAAGAAATAAATCAGAAAAGGCATTTTGTTTTTGATATTTTCATTTTACAAAATAGATTTATAAAAAAAGTGTTTTTTTTTCCCCCTTTTACAGGAAACATGAAACCATGACTGAAAAACCACAATTAATATTGAACCTTGAATTTTGTGGACTTTTACAGCTCTACTCTCCAAGCAGTATACCCGTCATAGACACGGCACAGGTTACAGTGAGATCCCAGAGGGGTCACTGTACGAGATACTGTTGATGGTGTTTTATTCAGCGCTGACGGTTTTCTACTTTCCTTTTCAGCAGTGTCATCGTTTGTAGACATGAAGTAATTTCCTCCTGTCAAACTGTCTTCATAAGGTGTGTCAACATGTGGTTAAGGCGTATATGCATAGCTGTTCTAGGGTTTATTATTCAGGTGCACTGGGGTCTGTGTGTAATAAAAAGATACAATAAGAATACTAAAAATCAGCCTTTTTATCCTTGGGTGCGTAGGCAGTTACTCTCACAGAAAGAGAAACAGCAACCAGCCAATTATTCTTGTGATTATTATCGCAAGGGAGCTGATGAGCCTGCATATTATTGATGTCAGGGAGGATGTCAATGGACCTCCATTTCAATCCAATAAATACTCTTTGCACTGCTGCCCTCGGCTTTTCAAGGGGTTATGCAAGAGCGCTTTCCATCAGCGATGAGCTGTATTCTCCCGTTATGCGTAATGGGAATAGTGTGCACGCAGTCATATCTGTTGATATGTAAAGAGAGTATCCAAGTGTGGTGTGCGTCCGTCTCTCTTGCACAGTGTGTTTTACAGTCTTGATGATGGAGCTCTAGCCCTCTGCAGACAACCTGTGCTTATTTTATGGCCTCCTCCCCAGCTGCAGCATGTGGGCAATAAACCTTTCTCCAGCAATCTCCAAACAGTGCAGCAATCAATGGGAAATTATCTCAGCCAATCGATGGGCCAGCCTTTCTGTTCCTCCCTGTCCACCTCTCCTGCTGTCCTGCTGTATGTATCCCTTTCTCCCTGCACCCCCCTCCCTGTATCCCTTTCTCCCTCCTCTTCCCCTCATCCCTTCTGTCTCATTTTTGCTGTCTCTCTGTTTTTTCCACCCACTCCTTCACCCACTCCCCTCCCCCCTTTTACTTGCATTTCCTCCAGCTCTCTCAACTCTGCTGCCCCTGGTTTGAAATGCGACAGCTCAGCAGCTCCATTAACAAAAGACGCCTTCACACGTGGAACATGTCACGTTACTGGACTGACTTTCCTGTTGAATATGAGAGTCTAACTTGTGAAGCCCAGCGTCTGTGCTCCTTGTTGCTGTCCTTGGTTTTCAGCGCCTAGTTGCATGAAAACCATGTTATTTTTCCATATTTCGCTTCAGGGTGCATTTTAATAGGTTCAGAAAATTGCCACTTCTCAAACTCTTACACTAAGTACCAAGTAGTTTCCAACAGCTAGTCTGAAAGCAAAGTAAATACTGAAGGGTCGAAGATTTTTATTTTTTAATTAATTATTCAGATTAACCCCTAGGTACTGATGGGAGAAAATAAAATAAGATTGAAGTAAGCAAAAGAAATAAACAGTCTCAACTTGATAATAAAACACAAATAACATATTTTTTTTTGCTGAGGTTTAGATGAGATGTTTCTATTGATGAATCAGACTGTGGGGAATATGTAGGAAGTACAAGAAAGAAGCTGTGGTGTTTGTTGGTTTTTCCTAAGCACTCAGTTTTATCCAAAATAAAATATCATATATCATATCATATGAGCTTGCTGGTTTAAAGGCCGTTTACAGGTTTTACTTAGTATCAGCTAAAGGGCCAGATGCTACAGTCAGGAGTCGGACACAAAAACAGAGTGAAGACTGAATTCACATTTACCAGGTGCTTGTAGTAAATGCTAATGCTGCTCCGTGCCTGCTGGAGGTGTGAATAGGCAACTGTTTGGCAACACATTCACCATAACACCTTCAGAAGGTGATATGTCAGTGTTGTGTTGTCAGCTTGTTGCACTGAACCCAGGTGGCTTAAAGATACATTAATAGATCCTCCCAAAGTAGAGACCTTAAGACGATCTCTGCAGCTTAAGTGTCACGTAAAGACGGGCACATTTTCTGAATTAAACTGGGTATTGCAGTTTTTTTTGAACAACACGATGCAAGCTGCTCATTGCCGCTGCTTATCCGCTCTCTCTGCTCTTTAATTCAACTCAACTGTTTGCGTACTGAATTAAATTTCAGCACCTCAGCTGTCTTTAAAGTTTAATAATTTGTCATTATGCAAGACAATCCAGTATTTCCCACAAGAGGACTGCTTTGGCGTGGGGTTGGGGAGTTGATGGCATCAGGCTTACAGCCAACATCTCTTCATCTTTGGTTTTAGATGAATTTACGCAGGTTGTAAAACTGTTGTTGTAGGCAAAGAGTTTTAATCAGCTTGAGTAACTCTCTGACTTCTCTCTGTGCTACGTGCGCTACTCTGTCCCTCCCCCTCTCATATACAATTATAGCCATAGACTGAAGTCTGTTGTCAGCAGAGGACAGAAACTGACATGACCAAACAACACTGTGCAAAAGAGTCAAGTCACCCCTCATTCTTTATTTTGCTAGTAAAACAGGAAATAAATGCGCATGCATAAATTGAAATACAGCATATAAGGCACAAACAATTTGTACAATCCTAACAAACTAACAGTCAATATTTAGTGTGACTACCTTTATTCTTCAACACAGTCTGAAGTCTCTGAGGCAGCTTTCTTCTCATTTCTTTAAGTATCCTTCAGGAAACGTTCTCCAGGCTTGAAGGACGTTCAAAGCTCTTCTTTGGATGTTGGCTGCCTTTTGTTGATCCCACACTGCTTCAATAATGTTGAGGTCTACATTGTTTTGCCTGCATTCCAGCATGTTTGCAATCAGTTTCATGCTGAAAAATGAAGCTGTTGCCAAAAAGATGCTTTTTTGATGGTATTTGAATTGTAGATCAAAATCCGTACTTTTCTGCATCCATGATTTCATAAATTTTGACAATATCTTCAACACCACGGGCTGAAATGGAAACCATGACAGAGCCTCCTCCATGATTTACAGATGGCTGTAGACCCTCACTGTTGTACCTCTCTCCTGAACCTCATTCTTACATATTGATGATTTGAATGAAAAGGTTTCAAATTTGGATTCATCACTCCATCAGACCTGTTGCCACTGATTTTCAGACCAGTGTGTAATTTGCCATACCTCAGCTTTTTCTCACTGTTTACCTTAAGAATGGCTGTGACTGTGTTATCTTTTTTTTTTTTTTTTTTTTTTTTTTTTCAAATTATTTAT
>VUQJ01006152.1:1882-28978 GCA_015108635.1 Andinoacara biseriatus
TTCTCTTGACCTTAACAGGGAATCAAGAAAATCGAAGTTTTACCCCTCACCAGTGGTAATGAGATTTGGGTAATGATAGAAATTAGGAAGCTTTCGAAATTAATTCCTTTTACAGCTTTCCTAAACCTAAAACTACTGTTAGCACTAAAAGGAGCCAGCTGCACAATGTGAGATATTCCAGGCACATCAGAGTGAGGAGACCCTGATCAGTCCAGGCACAACAAGCATTCCCAGGGGCCCACTGGAACACGTGACTAATGAGAAGGATGCTAGATTACGTGTTACGTTGGTGCCATCAGTCCAGATTTGAATCAGCAGCGGAAAATGAGTGAATGGGTGGAAAATCCAACTTCAATTAAAACAGGCATTTTTAAGTTAAATAATCTCACTGACAGTCCAGCCAAACGTGTTTGTCCAATCAGCTGTGGAGAGGGTTTATTTGGGTGGGAGCGAAGGAGAGAAATAGCGTTCATCTGTTGTGTTGCCTTCTTGAAACGATGCCTTCTCGCAGCTCGTGCCTCTGAAGCCTTGTCAAATCGCAACGAGAGAAGTGAAAATTGAAAGGTAATCTTCTCAAAGTTGCCCAAAATCTGCCATCTGTCTCACTTGCCTCTTAGACCACGTGCATTTAGATTTCTTCATGCTCGCTAATCCTGATTAGGCTGCCGCGAAGATGCACTGAAATGCACACGTCTCCTTCTAAGTTTCAAAAACACACATTAAAACTTCAACTTCTTTCCAATCATTCCTACTTTTCATGATTTAGCAGTCCTTCCATACCACGTTAAATCTTCCTTAACATGCCTCCTCTTTCTGTTAGCATGAATGTTTCTTCCTCATTTTTTTCCTTCCTTTTTTCCTCCATGTTTACTCTTTACACGGTTTCTCCAGACTTCTGTCTCTTGGGTTCGGTCCACTGTGTCGGCCTGTTGTGGGTCTCTGTTTCGTGTCAAACTTCAGCATGTTGTGAATGTTGTTCTGGGATTTGAGACCATATTATTCACGTTTCTGCTTCAGAACACTCATGGAACGTGTGAGGGAATATCACAGGCACCCGTGAAACCTTCTGACATTACAATGCATGAAATATTAAAAGTATCATACACAGGTGATTTTCTCCATATGGGACCATATTTTTAGAGCTATATTTTTCCTTGTGGAAGCAGTATAGAAGACGAAAGAGCACTGACATTTTAAATAAAGACCTTGGCAAATCACCCAGTGCTCATATAAAAATATTAAAAGATAAAATTAGAAAAATAAATTAGGAAAGAAACATTGTGAGGTCTAAAAATTCAGCAGCGTGAATATTTGTGTGGGACACATTATGAAAACTTCATAAATCAGACCTCAACTAACAAACTATGCTGGTTTCCGCAGCTTATTATGTAAATATAATAAGCATAATGATCTGATGGCAGACAGATGGCCACTGTTAAAGGTCTTCCCAGCTGGTTATCTTTGGGATTCAGTAGGCCCACATTTTTTGCTTTTACAGTCTGAATTGTTTCCTTTTCTTTGTATTAGTGTGAGTCACTGAACTGTGAAACCTGCACATGACCCGTCATAACAACGTTTTGTGTTTTTCTTCATTAGAAAAGCATCTGTCCTGCAAAGCTGGCCTCCCAAAACCAGAGCCAATCAAATGTGGAATATAGTCTTAATATGTGGTATGAGGGGAAAAAAAGAGAAGAGGAGACAGAAAAAAGAAAAATAAGGAACAGACAGGAGTTAAGAAAAGAGACGAGTAGCAAGAATAAAGCTGGCTATTTAAGGGTGGCCTTAAATAACACTGATGTTGAAGCTGTGTGAGGCTGTATTGGCTAAATAAGGATAATTCTGAACTGTGAATTAAGTCCAGGAGCAAAAATGTAGAGCTGGAAATGAGCATGGCATGTTTCCGTTAAATCAGTACGCTGTAAATGGATGCTCTTCTGTTATATTTCTTACAAAGTAACTGCTACAGTATTTAATCCCAACCACTGTTACCATGGTAACCACAGGTGTAATAAAATCAACCAGACGTGATGTTTGAAAGATTAAAGATTTCTTAAAGAAAAATAGTCTCATTTAATGTGTTTTATGTCCATTTAGTGAACTGCTAAACCAATAGGAGCTTAACTCCAGCCTGAGATCCTGTGGTAGGTGTATTTCGGTGTTCCCCTCTTACTCATCATCCCTCCGCTTTGGAAGGATCTGTGAGAGGAGATTAGAAAGGCTAATTGTTTTGTTTTTCTATTACTCTGCCCTGCAAACACGATTTCCTATTGTTCTTAACATTAGTGTTATTAAGTCCAGCGTTGTGTGTGGACAGTTGAGACCCGTGATGTGGCTGTAAAGGTGGAGCTGGTAGCTACAGCACAGATGGTATGGAAACCACAGTGCTGTTGGAACTCATCAAAAAAAGCCCAACAAAGCTGTTGTGTGGCAAACAAAACCCTTTTTCAAAAACCATAACCAGCATCACAGTTAATTTTCCAGGCTGGTGCTATTTTAAGTAGAAGAAAGGGCTGGCTGAGCAGTGACAGAGGGGCTGGCTGTGAGCTGCACACACTGCTGCACAGCTCAGTTGCCGGCCAGTTCGCTGTATCTTTGTGTGGTGCATATTAACAGCACCAGATTATCTCACAGAGAAGGTGCACATAAAGATAAGTGACAAGTGTTGTTTCTGAAAACTTTCTCAGCCCATGAAGAAGAGGAGGAGGGCATGACTAACAATACACTTAGCAGCCTAGAGATCAAAAGTTGCGTTGCGTATCTGTGAAGTCTTACATCACTGACATTGTAAACAACCCAAAGAGGACAGAGGGAGGACTCACCACAGAGCAAGAAGAGATGAAAGAATGATGTGTGCAGCAGACATCAATACTACACCAAAAACAGAGCTCAGTGGAAGCTATTCACACACACACACACACACACACACACACACACACAGGACATGACAGCTGAGTCACATCTTTACTGCTGAGCAAAGACAAGCGCAGGCAGCCGGAGGGGCTTTAGTTCATCCTCAGCCAATAGACGCCCCCCCTCCCTACATGCACTCAACAATGTGTCACACATATTGTTCGTGCCTTTCTGCAGTCCAGCACTAGATCAAAAATAGATGTTTTGCAGTATAGCAGCGGTTCTTTGCCTTTTAGGAGTGTGACTAGCTGTTGAGGATGAAAACACTGTGTTGGATAAAGGCTAGTGTTGTCCTAATTACCTGTGTATTCTGCTGTGTGTATAACAGATATTATTACTGTCAATCATCCAAATCCATTACATTGAGGTCTCTGCAGTGTGCGTGGGACAGTATTAGGCTGAAGACACGAGTCCCATCTGGGACAGCTATTTTTACGCTTTCATTCTACCTTTGTTTAGGAATCGACCGCGGTTTAGTGAAAATACTTGCTTTGACAAAAATGCACCATGTAATAAACCAAATATCCCCCCATCTGCTCAAAGCTTTTCCACCATTTCCATTGTTAACATGAGTCCTGCAACAGTGTTTGCAGCCATATGACATCTATTTCAGACTTATGGAACTTCTATTTTAGACTAACAGACTACTGCGTACATTCAGAAACAAGCCTAAAGGGGTACAACTGCATCAATCCCTTTTCTATCGCTCACCTGGGGTGAAGAAGGGCTTCACTCAGACCTGTAAACTTGATCCATTTTTATACAGTCTGAGTGTATAAATCTAATGTATTTCAATCAGTAGACTGACTCCATTGCTTTGTTTCCTGTCCTATTCTCTGTGCTCCAGTGGCAATGATCCATTTAAGTTAGGCTTAAATAGATCAGTGTAAACAAATTCTGTTTAATTGTACAGTCATCCTGCCCAGAGGCTCAGTTTGTGTTTTGGTATGCAGGTTTGTTGCATCACTGTCCCACTCTCCACTCTCTAGACTCTGCAGGTGTGTGTGGGGGGGGGGTTAGCTGTCAGTATGTGACAACTTGTAAATAAGAACAGGCTGTCTGATGCAGCTGAATCTTTGCTTATAACAGTAAATGTACAAAGAGCACATTTGAGAGGTAGTGCTGGTGCAAACAAATTTTGGTATTGTAGTAAAGAACTCACTTTGCTTGGGAGATGTGTCATACATGTACCAATGTAACAAGTATTGTAACAAGTGAAGTCATTTTCTAACAGGTAGGTCAGGAAAGGTCTTGACATTGAGAATGTACAACCCCAATTTCATCAAGATTGGGACGCTGTGTACAATGTAAACATAACCAGAATGCAAACATCTGCAATTCTCATGAACCCATATTTTATTCATAAACAGACAATATCAAATCTTTAAACAGACATTTTACCATTTCATGAAAAATATTAGCTCATTTTCAATATGATGGCAGCAACACAGTTGCACTAAAAAGAAACATCTGGTGGAACATCTGGTAAATAATTAAACCTAATTAGCTGAAAGATGTTTGTTCAAATTGGCAACAGGTTAGTAGCATGATTGTGTATAAAAAGAGCATCTTATAGAGGCAGAGTTTTGCAGAGCTTCTTCTCTGGGCCAAAGTCCATTTAAAATGCACAGGCAAAGTGGAAAACTGTTCTGCCAGACATATTGAAATTCTTGGAAAACATTGATGGCTCATTCTGCACACTAAAGAGGAGAGGGACCATCCAGCTTGTTATCAGTGCTCAGTTCAAAAACCTCCATCTCTGGTGTTGTGGGCATGCATTAGTGCCTGTGGAAGGGGCAGCTTGCACATCTGGAAAGACAGCATCAAAGCTGAAATGTAATAAGGTTACAGAGCAAAAGTTTTTCCCTCACAGAAGGCCTTGCATATTTCAGCAAAACAATGCTAAGCCACATACTGCATCTATTTCAACAGCATGATTTCATACCAGAAGAGTCTGTGTGTTGAACTGGCTTGCCAGCAGTCCGGACCTTTCAGCAACTGAAAACATCTGGGGCATCATGAAATGGGAAAATACAATAAAGATGACCCAGGACTATTAGAATCCTCTATCAGACAGGAATGGGGCAACATTCCTCTCCCAGAAGTCCAGCCACTGGCCTCCTCCATCATGGTTCCAGGACTGGTTAGAAGATTTGTCTACTTTTGTGTTTTTTTCAGTTCACCTGTTGATTCCTGAATGGTTAGGGCAGGCCAAGACTAGCCCCACCTATAGGTGGAGTTTCCAGTTCCCGTGTTTCAACCTTCATCGACTCATCAACTTGCCAGTATATGCAAACTCCAGCCACTAATGGTTGTGTTAACTATGCTCTTAAATATGTGCTGTGTGGTCCTAAAGATTCCCTGTTTCAACATTCCTGCCTCTCTGGTGAAGCTAGTGATGGGCAAAGTGAGGTTTTGTGAAACATCTGAAGCAATTGTGCCAAAATAGGATGGAGGCGTTGAAACAATCTGACACATCTTGATGATGGCATTGTGGGAAATAATAAGAGACAAGCATTGCACAATTCTAAACAAAGCTACTTATTACACCAGACTATCAATAATCATAATTAGATGATACAGTGTGCTTCAGCGCTACTATTTGCCTGTGTGATAAACTTGATCATTATACTGATTATTATTCAAAGTTCATCAGGAAATAATACAGCCAACGTCAAAGTGAATTCCTCATTTGAAAAAAGTTTAAAAATAAGGTTAAAGGCCTCATGGAAACTGATATTCCGCAACAGAGGCCAAAACAAATAAAGGGCTCAACTTATCCAGAAAGATGTGAGAATTAGAACCTGTCATGATTTAATCATGGCCACACCTGTCAGGTCTGCCGTTTTGGCTGGGAAACTCCTGTAATTTACCCCTCTGTCCTGCTGTCCTCCCGTATTATTATTTTCCCGTAAATTTCCTTGATTTTATTATAATAGTTGTAATTTATTATAATACTTTTACATTAATATTCCTTTGCTGCTCCACACTGAATCTGCTACTAGCCTTGTGAGAACTGCTACCTGCAGTAGCCTGGGTGGCAGTTCTCGCAAGGTTTAGTGCCGACAATCAGAACAAACCCAGAACTGGACCTCGGCTCAGTGTTGCCAACTTTTCAGACCCCGTAGTTACTTTTTTTTTTTTTTTCCCAAAAAGCGACTGGCAACAGCGGAGGATTTCGTGTTTTGAGTACATAAAGCCTTCTTACTGTGTCCCTCTGTACACTTTGGCACCGCCCAGACCTCACTACGACTCCACCCTCCAACCCCCCAATCTCACTTAAACATCAAGCCTGCCTTGCCGCTCCCTCCGCTCCTATCCCAAGACCTCACTCGACAGCGACTTTTCTTACATAAGTTGGAAATAGTGGCCCAGATAAAGGAGGAGGGTTGAATGTAGCAGTCGCACCCCAGTGTTTTCGTTAAATTTGATATTTTTATAGTCTGGGCAACACATTAAAGTCATTAACTAATTTCATAAAGTTAATTTGTAGTTCTAAACATGTTTAAGGTGTTTCTTTCTACACTATTTGTGTCATAGGAGTCATAGTGACTTCTATTTTCAATTTCCTTTATTTTGAAACACAAAACTTGACAGATATGTCTGTGACCTATTTGTTGAGCCTTTCTGAGAAATGACGATTATGATTGATTAATTATGCCTTCAGCTGCTTGATGGGGCGCTCTGGTCACAATGCCTCGTTCTCGATGAAACTGCTGAAAGAGGAGCATTGTGTCTGAGCACCTTTATTAATTTATCATCTCTTCAGCAATGGAATGAGCATTTGTTGTTGTTGTTGTTGTTGTGTTTACAAACAGACTGAATATTGGGGATGATTGGAGCTTTATTTGATGTTACATTGTTTGGATACTGTTAGACAGCTAGCTGAGCTAAGCGCTCTTTGTTTCGTGGCGAGCATAGCGCACCATGTTGCCAGAGTATGTACAACACAAACTGCTATGAGGTTGCAAATATGTGTGAGTTTTGTTTATGGTAAGGAACTATTGTAAAGAAATAATACCAGAACCATGTCTACTAAAGTTTTACATGTGTTTTATTTTCGGCACATTCACTGGCCATTTTTATAGATTCCTACCAGTTATATTTGAGTTCACCTGCAAGAGGACGTGAAATTGTACTGTATTATGTTTTCTTACCTGTAACAGAAAAATGAAAGGAAAGAAGAAAATTATTTTGGGCTATCATCCTAAAACTAAGAGGATGTGCAATATTGTTAAAATGTTCCATGGTGAATCTTTGTACCTATGTAAATATTTCTAAATATAATCATTCTCAATTAAGCTGCTGAAAAGGAAGTGAGGTCCCTGAACACCTTAGTTGATTTTTTCCTGTTAACAAACATGAGGCTGTTTCAGTTTAGCAATTTATCAAATAAAATATTTGAGAAAAGAAGCTCTACTACATTTATTGTGTTAACCACACGGGTTTTCGGCTCAGTCGGCCTCATTTGCTGCCAGCCTTGGGAAAGAAAAAAAAATTGTCAAACAGGTTTTTAGTTTTACTTATATTTTAATTCTATTTGAATTGAAAGACCCTTTTCATGAGAATTGTTGTTGCTTTTTTTTTTTAACAGTACGAATACCTCAGTTTCTGGCTGCGCAGAATGCAGCTAGAGTGAGGATGAAATCACTTCATACGGCAAATAAATGTTGAAATGCTGAAAGAATAAAAGAAAAAAGAAGAACTGAAGTTTTGTGCCTGTTCTATTTTATCATTGAAAGCAGAGGCGGTTTCTATTGAGATAATTTACTCTCTTTGCTTGTATGTCAGTGTGGCTCACCCAGCAGTCTCTCTCATGTATATGGCAGAAATCATTTGAATATGATATTGAAATACACTTTGGATCTTGGAGTGTAATTGAATGGATAGCAAAAATAATGAGAAATAGGTCATTATTTTCTTTTATACATACACATGTGCCTACTTGTAATAAATAGAAGAGTAGTATCAAAAACCATTAATTACAAGGCTCAACCCAAATGATTCTGGTTCATAACAAAAGTGGAAACGCTGCCTCAATGCTAGTCTATCACTCTCTGGAAGAAGCTGCATGACTCACCTGGATAACTCACCTGCCTATGCACAATCAGCAGCTCCCCCAGCAGCCATCATCCTGGCTCTCTTAAGTGCTGAAACCAGTTCACATTTAAGTCCTCACATTCACACTCTCTGGCAGATCAGTCCTCCTGAGATACAAACCTGAGCTCCAGGGTTGCACTGGCCAAAGGTTCCTGTTGTTGTCTCCTGCGCACACATGTTAATTTTAAATCTGCAAAGCTGTCAGTCTCTGGGTTGTGCTTGAGAGTCCAGAAAAGTGAGCTGCCTTGGTTGACTGATATCCTCAGCTCCCAGATGTTTACAGACAAACATGGTCCCATCCCAACTTTTCCCATACATGCTTCTACCACCAAATTCAAAGTGAAATAATCTTTTTATTAAATTAGTACATTTTCTCAGTTCAGACATTTCGTTTTGTATGTTGTATTGGGAATACAACGAGATTTGCAAATCACAACATTCTGTTTTCATTTACATTCATCTTCATCTCAACAGCATCCCAGTTTTAAATTTTTTTTTTTTCAAATTGGGGTTGTAATTAGTAAATAATGCATCTCAAATAAGTGTTAAGCTATTGAGGACATTGGCGTAAACATGAAATGTTGGAAGCTACTTTGAAAGCACATCATGTTACGGCAGTGTGGCAGGCAGGGCTGGACTCAAACCCACAACTCCACAGACGGATTTATTAAGCAACTTCTGCATCACAATGTACAAACAAAGGCTTGAGCCAAACTAGTGCTGATAACATGATGTTTGTCTTTGACAAAAAAGTGTTATTTTCTAACACTTTCTTTTTTATTGTAAAACAATAGAAAATGTCCATTATTCCTGTCAAACTTTGCACCAAATAGCTAAATTTCACAATTTACTATTTTTGGATACAAATATAATAAAGGTCTGCAACTAATTTTTAAAATTAAAAATTTTTATGGGCAATTTTTGAAGAGAAAACAGCTTGAAAAAAAAAAAAAGGTTAAAGCCTAAATTAAAACCATTAGTAACAGTCATATGGCAAAATGACTGATTTGTAAAAATAGTCTGAACCACAAAAGAAAAGTTTGGGATTAACAATATATATATTTTTTAGTTTATTTACATGGAGAGAATTCGAAAAAAACAGTTTACACCTAAAGATGAGACAAAAGCATTGATTTGTTACCTGGTTTAATCAGAGTCACAAGGAAACCTGGCAGGCACTACCATGAGGGAGGACACAACAAAGAACAAGGGGAGAATGAGACAATATACACAAACACTGGGTAAGAAAGGATGTGTGACAGGTGGGAACACAGCTCGGCATAGTTACTAAAGATGAGATGAGGGAAGTAGAACTGAACACAATGTACACATGACAAGAGATTATCAAAATAAAACAGGAAATGACTAAACATGACTGGAACCTGCTCTCATTAGTTAAAAGAACTGAGCACAAATAGTATATCTGCCATTTCTGGTATTCTGTGGCAAATGCCAAGTGGGCTCCATGAGCACAGGGCCACTAAAGGATGTTGGGCCCTCAGGCCACCGTCATGAAGTCTGTTTGCATTTGCTTGATCAACATGGTTGTGCAGTGGTTAGCACAGTTGCCTCACAGTAAGAAGTTCCTGGGTTAAAATCCACCATCTGGCCTGGACCTTTTTGTGTGGAGTTTTCATGTTCTCCCCATGTCTGTGTGGGTTCTCTCCGTGTACTCCGGCTTCCTCTCACAGACATGCAGTTTGTAGGGTTAGGTTGACTGATGATTCTATAATGTACATAGGTGAGAATGTGAGTATGCATGGTTGTCTGGCTTTGTGTTAACAGGCTGGTTACCTGTCCAGGGTGTATCCTGCTTCTTGCCCTGTGGCAGCTGGGATCAGCCTCCCTGCTCCCATGACCCTGAAAAGGATACACAGAAGAAAATGGGTGGATGGTCAGGGACATTCCCACCAGTGGTCTACTGGAGGTCATTTTGTAGCTCTGGCAGTGCTCATCCTGTTCCCTCTTGCGCAAAGAAGCAGATACCAGCCCTGCTGATGGGTTAGGGACCTTCTGCGACCCTGACCAGCTCTTCTAGAGTAATTGCCGGTCTCATGTTCTTGAGACTGTGCTGGGAGACACAGCAAACAGTCTGGTAACGGCACGTATCGGTCTGTTATCCTCAAGGAGTTGGGCTACCTGTGTAACCTCCGTAGGGTCCAGGTATCACCTCATCCTATCAGTGGTGACACTGACCATAGCTAAATGCAAAACTATAGTAAGAAAAGATGAGGGGAAAAAGTCAGTGCTTTCCACTTGTAAAACATTGCTGTTTTGGGGTTGTCTCATTGCTGCCCCTCTGGTGCACCTGCTGTTAATTTCATTAACAGCAAACAGCTGAAACTCATTAAAACCCCCCTCTGCTACTCACTGACCAGACCAATATCCCAGAAATTTAACTTGATGCTTCACTCTGATCAAAAGCGTTCCTTTAATTTTTTGTGATCAGTGTATTTTGCTTCCAAGGAACAAAATACTCTACAGTACATTATAATTTCTTAAAGTGGCCTTGAGCAACATTTTCCAGGTTTTCTTGAAGGTCTTTCATAGTATTTCTTTGGTCACTTAATGTTGACCCATGAATCAGTCAAGCACAAAAAGGCACCTAGTTCCTGGAGAACTACTCCTGAAGAAGAAATTAAAACAAAGAGTTCACGCTCTTCAAGCCCCAATTATTTTTTGCTTCAAAAAACAATTGAACTCCTACAAAATGTAGACCTAACTTCACATATTTTATTGCTTTGCAACAATGCAGATGGTGCTGGTGGGGTAAAGCCAAGTGTTTGAACAAGGAAGTTTTCACCTAACCTTATCATCCTGAAAGACAAGCTGGTGATAGGAATCTGATGGGCCAAATAATCATATGACTGGAAAAGAGAAGGACACAAACACAGTGACATTTAAAGAAAGGCCTCTGAGGACTGATGGTGTTAGGAACATGAGCAGAAATATCACTGGTCAGACACGACTTCAGAAATTAAATGGGGGATTTGGGGGACAGAACAAGTGATGGGCCATGTGGAAGTGGAGAATCAAGAGAATGGCATGAATTCCCAGAAGAATGAATGAGAGAAAAATCATTCATTGTTGCACACTGTGGAGGTTCATTTCATCTCATTTTCAAGGATATGCATATCTATATATATAAATATTTATATATATATATTTTTTTTACCTTTTCTGGATCATGGTAATTGGCTTTTTATGAATGCACCTGAACAGTACCTAGAGAAATTGATAACATTTATGCTTGTGCTTTATCTTTTATTACTGGCTGTGGGAATCAAGTTCGTCACTGTTCTCTGTATGCTGCTGCTAAATGTTCGTCTCTGTACACCCGCAGACTTTCTGTTAGTTTGAGTCTACAAATGTCTACTTGGGCTGGTTTCTTCTTATGTGAGTCTGTATGCGTAAGAGTCATAACCAGCAAAGACTTCACTCTCATAATGTTATACAAATGCTCGTCCCCAGAGTCAGAAATAGGAAAAAAGGCTTTTAAATATGCTGCTCCTGTTTCCGGGAATAATTTACAGAAGGAGCTGAAATTGTCAGAACTGGTTACGAACTGGAGTTTAAGTTAATTTTAAGGGAACGTGAAAACAGGTCATGGTCAGTGTGACTGCTTTTAATGTCGCTTTTAAAATGATGTGTTTTGTCATTTGATTTTCATATATGTGTGTATTTGTTGTAACTTTTGCTGCCCTCTTGGAAAAGAGAGTTTAATCTCATTGACTTTTACCTGGATGAATGTATAAAGGATACATAAATGTAGCTGAAGGCAGTAAGACTCAGATGATCTTATTGTCACGCTGTCTATTTACATTTCATCTCTTTTCTAGGGGTAGGTTTCAGTTATGCAATCATGTGTCCTTTGGTTCAAGCCTTGATTTCCTCCCTCAGGTCATACATGTGGAAAAAAAACCTAAATTCTAAGGAATTCTAGAAAGGACAATCTGACATGTGGTGACAGGAAGTAAAACTGACAGGATTAATCAAAGGCCAAGAATAATCAAATAAAATGGGCAAGTTCATGACAGAACTGCAACATCATGACACCAAACCCTGAGACCATGATGCATGGCAGCCATCTTTAATAAACTGTCTACAGGTTTTGCCTTGTGTGTCTGTTTCTCCTGCACACTGTAAATGTGAGACTGAGTCAAATATGCCGAAAAAGCTTTGCCAGTTCAATCCAACAACGTTTAACCCGCTTTATATTTACCAAGAACATTGACACCGTGCTGCTTAATGGTATGATTTCACATTATCAAGTAAAATCAAACACACACACACACACACACACACACAGACACACACAAAACACAAACATAAAGGAGTAAAAATAGAGAATGTGAAAAACAGGTGGTGACACAGACTGTAAAAAAAGTGATATTCAGAGCATCATGAGTTCAGGGTGTGAAGGAGGGTCACTAAAGTACACTGGTGTTACCCCTTTTAATGGATGGAAGATATTTTATTAATAGTTGTATTAGTTTGAACTGACTAATGTAGCAATTTCTTTCCAGCTCAACACTTCTTTGGTCCCACAAATACCTTATTTAATTTCTTGACTAAAAAACACATTTTAATCATAATTTTGTTTTCTCATAAAGTCTTTTAATCTTGATTATTCTCTAACAAGCCCCACCTACAATGTGAATTCTCAGAGAAAAGGCATACTTGTTTTCTCCACATACATCTTGTTGATCAAATCATTAATGTTTCAACAGGTGATTATGGAGGTTTAGTAAGTCAATCATGCTTTTCTGCTTTTACAAATGAACTCTCACTTTTTTGTCATCTAAACACTGACTAAATGTTCCAGACAGATTTGAGTTTAATCATCGCGTGTGAGCTCAGTGTTTGGCTGCTGAGTTCTGGTCCTATGGTATCCAACTGCTGCCCAAATCTTAACCAAACCAAGAGACCATCTGACTACAAAATCTCAACCCCAGTTTTTACCTTTTGCACAGAAAACTTTGCGATTTTAAACACAAGGATAAAATCACACAAACCTGCATCTTCATGTTCCACATTTCTCCTCACAGCCTCCTTTTTGTTTACATTTACACACAAAAACACACCAACCATTTCACAGTAACCAGGAACGGCGCATTTTCCCACTGTGAGCATTTCAGCTTTCTGGAGGCATCAGTGGCCTGTAAGCTTTTCCTGTGAGGAAGGTTTAATCAGCGAGGATAAAGAAAGTGCTTTTTAATGCAGAAACAAATATAAACAAAATGATAATCCTGTCTCTGAAGTGGGTCTCTTTTCCGCCACCTCAAAGCTTAATCTCATTTCCACACTTGATAGCATACATTGCTAAATAGTCTCCACTGTTTCCTGTTGTTCAACCACTTCTTGAGGAGTCTATAGAGTTGTTAGTTATTAACCTTTTTTAGCTTAGTTATTTCAATTAATGTGATTTGTTTTTAGGTAAACACTTTTTGAAACAATGTGGTCAGCATTTATAAATGAGCCACAGATGATTGAGAGTTGGTGCCATCTCACATTACTTAGAGCGCAGATTATGATGTGGTATTCTACGAATGCACCTGCAATAAAGAAGTGTGGTATTGGCAGCAGTAATGCAGGCTCGTACGAGACGAAGACAGAATGTCAGGCTTTCAATTTAACAGTTCTAGCACTGACCTCTGGTCCTGAAGTCTGGTTAGTGACCGGAGGGGGAGGGTGTCTCTTTTGTAGAGCGGCGGTGCTCAACCTTAGAGATGAAGCAAGGATCTTGCACCTTCATTCCCATGCTCTCAAAGCCTCAAAGCCAGCACTTCATCTCAAAAGAGGTTACTATGAACACCTTTTTTAGTTTAACATCAGGCATCAACACGAGTCCATAAAACATCTGAGAACTCCAAATACAGTTTGTACTTGATTTGCCTGAGGCGCACAGGCCTGTCTGTACTCTTACAGTACTAACAGGATCAGTGAGGGTAGCCCAATCCTGGTCTGGTAAAACACAACAAAACTGAAGCTGCGTTTGTTGCTTCCAGCTCTTTTGAGTTCAATACTTCATAAAATATTTGGGTGCCTCTCCAAAGTGAGACAGCTGCATCGATTCACACATGCAACACAACAGCAACAACTGTCATTAAGATGATTATTCCCAAAACAAAATCAGTCAGAATGGTGAATGACAATCTGCTTTTCTGCTTATTATTTAAGGTTCAATTTAGAGTAAGCAGTAAAAATAGAAGTAGCAGTAGTATATTTTAATGCCAGCATTGTGCACGTGGACAACTATCACAACTTTTCATTTGTACTGAAATGAACTCTTTAAGATTAAATAACATCACTGACAAATGACAATAATCCTGATGCAATTATTTGGTGCTCATTGCCCCACACACTGTGTCACTGCAACCTTGACGAGTGTGTGCGTGCGTGGGGGGTGGTGGGGTGGGGGCTCTGATGTCCTGATATTTAACAATTGTTTTTAGCATTCATTGCTTCAGCAGCTTGTTGATAAAAATATCTCCAAATAAAAATTACAATACTTTACATGCAAGCTGCCATGTTCCTGCTGCACTTTGATGCAGAGTGACCTTTATACTCCTTAATAATGCAACGTCTGCAATACCACAAGCAGATGCTGTTTTAGATGCATTATTTATTTTGTGTTATTGTTGTTATGGTGTGCTAATGCTACTGGAGATACTGTGCTTCGGATTTTTGTGCCAAACACACACACACACACACACACACACACACACACACACACACACACACACACACACACACAAACACACATTGTTTACCTGAGTTGCCTGTGACCCCAACATTCAAGTAAACAATCACACACTTGGCAATGTTGCAAACAGCAGGCATGAAAGTAATTCTGATGAATGAAAATAATAAATATCTGACTTGAGTAAATCAGATATTTGTTTTCTTTAGGCTGAGTACTCACACAAGGATGCAGCATAAAGAAAGCACTGCCTTCATGTGTGTGAGACACTAACAAACAGACACCCTGTTAGACACTTACTGAAAATTGAAGTTTCTCTGATAGCCTGTCTTTACCTGCCAGCCGGGATGTTCGGCAAACCTGCCAGCAGTTCTGTCGTGAGCTGATGGACCCAGAAAAAAGTTACATTTTTAATGGAGTCTAAAGCAGATTTCATTTCATCAAATAAATCTATTTTGATGAAAGTCACTGGTGTGTCCCAGTCAAGGTGTCCTTCAGTAGTGAAGTTTTACACACCCAGTTACTACATTCAAATATAGCTGCATGTAAAATGAGCTATAGCTATAGAATGGAATATATACTATATATACAGGGTTCTACATGAATGTGTAACCTTATCATTAAAGTTAGTTAAAGAACTAAATTCTTTCAAATGGCACACCTTTCAGAAATAAAATGTGCAATACAAAAACTTCAGAACAATATTATCCATTTAAGGACTGACTTGAGTTGCAGCTGTCAAAGTGTCTGTTTATAGCTCCGGAAAGTTGCCAATTTAAAGTAAGTCAAGAGAGATGAAGTCTTTTGAACTATAAACAGCAGCAGCTGATGAACAAAGGCCAACGACAGAGCAGCTCTATGCTCAGAATCAAGGTAATTGAAAAACTCGTCTGACAATGGTGGAGGAGTCTAACGATCAATAGACTAATGTAGAGGATTTAAAATGATCAGCAGGACGTCGACAAAGAGAAACATTTGAACCATAGAGGCAATGACAAAGGTGGCTAAAAATAACAGCACAGTAAGAAAGTGTCAGTTGTGCAGGCACAAAACACTGAAATACACACGCACGCACACAATTACTCCAATCCTGCCTTTTTACCTAAAACTAGTCTTAATTCGTAAAGGAGGCGCTTACTGAGATAGAAACGCACTGAAGAGATGCAAAGACACACACCTCTGAGGCCTTTCTCTGACAAATCAGCAGTATGAAAATTAACAGCTGACTCATTTTTATTTGTTTCCGGTTGGGAAATATTTGCCACGAGACAATGAAGGAGAATAAAATTTAATTTGTGGTGTTCAAATTCAACATTTCCAGAAATAAAATGCACCTCATGGGAGAAATTTCCATTTCCCCCCTTCAGTAAAATACACATATGCAGGCAAAGTAGTTTACTGAGGCATGCTGCCCTTCCAACTGCCAGAGGGAAATAACCTGTCACCTTTTAAATTATGTCTACTAAAAAAAGAAATTGTAACAGCTGGAATAACACATTCCCTCACTTTAAAAAGGCCCTGAACAATCAACAATAACAGTTGTGAGACTTTGACACAGACCCTGGGGCATTTCTGCAGAATTTACAGTGGTTTGTGGACTGCCTAGAACAGTTTCACCTTATTTTGTTGAGGCCAAATAACTGTAATGTCAGAAGGTGGACACAAAGCGCACACTTATCCATTTGTAGAATCTCAAACTCTGCAGACAGAAAACACTGACAAGTGTTGATTCTGAGTGTAGACACAGAAACGAAATGGGATGGACACCTGACACTGGAAAAATGACAGAAAAACAAGTAGAGCCCTCAAGACTATCCATGTTTTATCTTGACATTGCTCACATCTGGTGCTGTAGACAGACTGTGAATATAAAAAGAACCAGGAGCATGAAGCCAGTTAGGCACAGGGGAGATGAGACCTGCTTCACAAAAACTCTTAGTAAACATGCTGAAAAGATGACTTCTGCAGACGTCTAACAATGCTGAAACTTGGCTGAAAGGAATAGAAAAACTGAAGATAAATATTCTGGGCTAGATGTTGGCTAGGCATAGAAGCAATATGTTGAGATAACCATAACCCATAAACCATGGTCAGTCGATTCATTTGTTAACTATTAAGTGTAACCGCTTTTCTTTGTGTATAGTTTTATTGTGTTTTGCACGGTGTTGGGTTGGCAATGCAGCGGTCACAGATGTGTTTGTATCTCACTGCTCCTGTTGCAGTTATGAATGTGTGCTTTTTTAATGATATACAGTAGCTTTTATAAGAACATCAACCATATTTACAACTTTAAAACAAAATCAATACAGTTTTAGCCCAAACAGTTGTACATTTAAATGCCTTTTAGACTTCTAGTTGGGGTTTATGCATAACGAGAGGTCTTTCTGATTGCCAGAAAGTTTTCTTTTCATCTTCTTCATAAAATGATTTTACTAAGTGGGATTTAGCCCTATTTTCATGGCCATATTAGGGCTACATGTGATCCCAAAAAGGATACCAATTTTGAACAAAAGTTGGACCGAATGGATTAAACACAGTTTATCAGCTAATTAAAAGCTCTGACTGTGTGAATAGATTTAGCTCATAAAGCATCATACAAAGATATGCTCTGCTTGATGAGGTGAATGTGGCGGAAGAGCAATCTCCTGTTGCTTTATCCAATGGTCTAAATTTCAATGGAGCAGCTGGGGCAGTGCCCCAGGGCCCACAAGGTAGGAGGAGCCCAGTTGGGATGACATTCACATAAAGGGTAAGGGATTTGTGTTTGGTTGGTTTCTTCTTTGTTGTAACAATATTTCTTGGCAATACGTCTTATACTGTTGGCCTGTATAAGCCTGTATATTTATCCCTAAATGGAGTCACATATTTAAAGAAAATGCATTGTAGGTTGAGCAGCAGAGTTGGGTATATAGGCTGTGTCCATAAAAAACTTGCCAAATCTTCTCTGCCAAACAGCTTATTTTGCTACTTACTCTTGTTTGGTTTTATTCATTAGATTGGATGAGTAAATTCTAAAGAAATATTAATGGGACATTTTTCATCAAGCATTTGTCACAAGTTGACTAAACACAAAATTCTTTTTTTACTTTTTAGGGAAAGTTTATTTTCTGCATGAAATTGAAGTCAGACAGATTATGAGTTCCACTATATATTTAAGTCATGATTCTAGCTTGTGAACCAAACCCTAAATTTGTTGTATACATTTTCCATATGAATTGAATTTTGCCTGCAAATATTTAATCATATTTAGTCATTTTACACTCCACTGATTAAAAATAGTTGCCTTTTCTGAAAATATGTGCAGATCTGTTGACTATGAAACAATTTGTTTATCAGCAGGTGTCTAATAGGGCAGCTTGTTAGTGCAGCAGAATTATGTTTAACAAGCCAAAGCAAAAACTCTGTTTTGTTCCTTGTTTATAAACATTACAGTTATGTTGTTGTGTTATGGTCGTTACAGTTGTTGTGTTTGAGGATAAATCTATTTTGGGGCTGTGATAGTCTGGTTAAATAAGATGGTGTGAGTTTATAACACAAGCTTAAATAAATGTGTGCGTGTGTGGTTGCTGTCCATGGTGCTGATCAAAAGCTGGAATGATGCTACTATTATTGACTACACCTATATCATATATAACTTCATACTTACCCTGTGTGAGTGAGTGAGTGAGTAAGAAAAAAAGCACAATGGAGAAAGTGAGTCTGCAACACACAGCTGATTAAACCATTAAAATAAGACTAATTCCAAGGTACACCTGAATTAGTCTTATTAGTCTATGCATATTTGTAGATTTCGGTTAGCTTTTTTAAGTTCATTATATCATTCTAACGATCAGAAAAAAGAGAGCAGAGGAGCTGAGGAGTGAAATAGGCAGATTAATCACCAAAAGAGCTGCTGGAAAGGTGCAGAAAAAGAGAAACCAGTTAGACATATAAAACAGAGTTTGTCACAGTTCAGATTTATCACAGTTCCAAAGAACCAGAAGCTTTGCGATCAGAAGCTATGGGGCTACTTGATAATTTTATTTTCTATTTTTTTTCCTTTATGGTTCTATTGCAGGAAGTAGAAGAAAGAATAAATTTGGTGGGCCTCATTCAATAATATGATTACAGTAATATGATGACAGATTACAGACACATGCACACTAGCCAATTTTGTTCTTAACACCATGCATATGTTAGTAAATCACAGTTATTCTGAAGCACCATTCTTGTGTAATCTGTATTTTGTCTGGAAATCTGTTTGACTGTAATCTGAAAGCATTATTTTACTTGACTAAATGTTTATGATGGCAAAAAAACTTTTATTGTTGTTTTTGTTGAAACTTTGTTCGTGCAGTTTTAATGAAACTTCAAACAGCATGAACTGCACTGATGATGAAGAATGCTGTTCATTTTTTTTTAAATACCCCACATTCCTGTTACATGAGTGCAAGGCTGAACTGGATCAGTCTGTTGTGTGAAGTGACTGGGAGACATCAGCAGCCAATAACATTATACTGAGCACCAGCCTCAGCTACATATTTAAAGCTGTTTGCTCCCTGGCAATGATAAGAAACACTGGGCTTAATTAAGAAAATACTAAATGTTAATCCTTATCAGTCTTGAATATGGCTTTTACAGCTGTTTATTTAGAGATATCAGATCCTCACAGGACAGTCACACTACAAACATGAACAGAATATAATATATTTAAATCAAACTTTACCTTAAACATCTGCAGCAGTAATACTGATCCATATACTGTAACACTGATGTGAACACTTTCTGCAGAATAAATACTTTCACTTTTGGTACTTTAATAATACACAGATTGTGTGAAGTGAGGTGTTTTCATAGTGTGGTGCTGCTACTTTTATTGAACAAATTCATCCAGTAAGGATCAGTGTCAACTCATAGTCAACACTTTGATAAGTATGTAAGATTTTAGCCAAGAATGAGAACAGAGAAGTGGAGATGTCCATGTGTGCAGTAAGATGAGGGGGCTGTCAGCTTATATTAAAGATTATAAGACAGGCAAGACAAAAACAGGAAACATGGCCCAGGCCACTGAATGTGAGACGTCTGTGGCTACATCCAACTTTACATACAGTCTATAGTTTTAACATGGAGCTAAGGTCCATCATCGGTTCTCCGACATATTTGGAAACTGAGTGTTAAAGGAGGCATAGTCAGTTGGTTGCAGTCTGCAGTCCCACTAGTCTATGCTCCTAAATCCTACACATGGCTTATCTCACCAAACTGATTTCTAAACCTTACAGCAGATTGAGTCTGGATGCACGTTCAGCTCATTCTTTTGAGCACTGTCTGTTTTGGCATGCTCACCATCCATATACATCTATTCTTATTGACTTTCCATCCAAGCTGCCTCTGAGTGTACCGTGTGCCGTCGGCCACCAGTAAAAGGGGATGAGCATCCTCTTTGATTTATCAGCTGAGATCCTACAACATGTGCAGAGAGATGTTGAAGATATTCTGATAATTTGTTGTGGGCTGTGCACCCCCCCCCCCCCATACCACTTAGTGGACAGACAGTGGAGCACTTTCTTTAACAGACTGATTCAGCTCCACCAACACAAGGACACATACAGGAAATTTTTTCCACCTGCAATAACTCTTGTAAACTCAGTACTTCTGTCAGAGAAGCCTCGACACTCTCAGCCCTTTAGTTCGGTTTGAATTCTGCACTATTTGCCAAACTTTGCACACTTAGTATGCTGCACACAATAAATTTTATTTTACTGACACATTTTACTTATTGGGTTATTTGTTACATTTTATCTTTTACTTTACTTTTACACCATTTTTATTATTAATCTTTTTTCTCTGTTGAATGGTATCATTATGCTTCTCTACCTTTTGATTGATTTAGCTTTTTTTAAAAATTTTATTCTACTGAACCACTTTATTTTCTATTGTTGTATTTCCTATTCTGCTGCTGTAACAATATAAGAATTCCAAATTTACTGATAAAGTATTTCTTTTGATCAGTGGATCAAAGGCAGTAGTGGAAAGTGGCAGACAGGCTGAGGTGAAGACTGATGGAAGCTTTGAGCATGTGCAGTGGTGCAGAGTTGGGCTGGATGGCTGGCAGATGGGTAGTGATTCTGGAATGCAGAGAACAGGATTATGACTGGGTGAAAAGTAGAGACTCTGCCTTTAGGCCAAGCATTACCCATAGCTGGCCTGAGTACATGC
This sequence comes from Andinoacara biseriatus, assembly GCA_015108635.1. Taxonomy (NCBI): domain Eukaryota; kingdom Metazoa; phylum Chordata; class Actinopteri; order Cichliformes; family Cichlidae; genus Andinoacara; species Andinoacara biseriatus. The sequence goes on from VUQJ01006152.1 coordinate 22,791, forward strand.
TAGACTGCAGAGGTTGATTGTGAATGGGCGTCAGGTGTGCAGGCTGACAGCATAACAGGTGATCAGATGCACAAACAAACATGCACAAGACAAAATGGAGACCACAAGAGACATAAGTCCTCTCCCAGCAGAGCTGTGAATGGAGGAAGTGAAGCAAAAGACATTTGGCAAAGTAAGACATCCTTGCTCAGGCATCTCATTTTTAAAGTGACGTTAATGCTCGACAAAGCTGCATCATAAACTGTATTTCATGATGTTAACAGGTATCAGCCGTGTTGATGGCAATTTTTATGTTTAGGGCCCCTTTAAATCAAATTTACAACATGGCACAAAGTGACAAGACACAAACCTTTTTTTTTAATCCCACACAAAAACAGTGAAGGTCAAACAACACATTAATAGAAAGCTGTTCAAAGAGTTTCCATTCTTCCATAGTTTGTATAATCCAGCTATGCATTTATAGATTGACGATAAAACTGTACATCCTTGACCACAGCTCCTCTTGTAAGCCTCTTCTCTCACCTGTCCAGAAACATTTTAAAATTGAGACATCTGTCAGGATGGGGTGCTGGGGTTGATTTCAGGGTCACAGACAGCACTGTTTAACTATGAAGTGTATCTCCACATTGAATCAACAAGTCTTCAGACAAAAGCTGTCAATTATAAAATTTTGTACAACACACTTTAAAATCCATTTTGCTCTTTTTTTTCTGTTTTATTTTGGGACTCGGTATCAGCAGGTGGTTATTTACTCACAGGAAGGATTGAAAATGACTCAAATAGTGAAAATGCAAATTAACAATATAATGCTATAAAGCTCATCCTACTGTTTTTGCTCTGAATAAAATTGCTATAATTTGACTGTATAAGAGCCCCAAAGTCCCTCTCTAAAGCAACACAGCAACTTATCTGTGCTCATGGAAGCCACAGTGACTTATAAAATAAACATTAGTTACAGCCTGGGTACATGAAGATATACTGGCCTACATACAATGTATGATGAATGCACTTTCCTCCCAGGCATGAAAATTTAGTCCTTTTAAAAGTTTTGAAAGCATGCTGGAGGGCTTGTACTCATACACACATATATTTATTCACTTTTGTCTTCATAGCCCCGTCGCTTCGAACATTTTCTTCATATCCTGCAAAGTATTGTTGAAATTATTTTCCCTGTAGTTTCCATCTACAGGTCTGTTTCATAATTTACTCCTCGGGGTTAGGATATAAATCATACATTCACAGATTCCAGCAAACGAGCCCAGAGATTTCAGAGAATGAAGCCCACTCTCATGCAGTTGGTAAGCCTGTTCCCCAGTGAGCTGTGCTTGATTTTTAGCTCTCGTTTGCTGCAGAGCTGCAGCACACTGTGGTGCTTCACTCCAAATGGCCAACTTAAAATGCTTCCCCTCTGAAACTGTAAATCAAACACATTCAAAAATGGGAGATGAAGTGGAAGCGAAACCCGCGGACGTCATTTTAAAACAGCGTGAACTTGAACCTTCCATCTCTGCCCGCTCCAGCAAAGCAGCCCCGACATGAGAAAGCGGCTGTCTACTGGTTTAATGATCAGACAAATCAGAAATGAATGATCAGACAGATTATGTGCTAATGAGTGCTTCTGAGTAGAATGAAAGAGGACTCTTTAGAGGTGAGGTGAAGTTATTATTATACTCTGAAGTTTGGGATACCTTGTGACGTGTGTTTTTTTTTTCATGCTGCCCTCGAAGTCTGTCTGAACTTCTCATTTCTAGTCAGATTTTTCAGTCAGCCCAGAAAAAGAATACATGTTGCTGATGTTTCAAGGTGAAGAATGTTTAAAAAAGAAAAAAGAAAAAAAAATTTAAATAAAAATGTTCTCCTTTATCTTTAGAAGTCCGAATGTCTCCTTGCCTAAGTTGCACCTCACTTGGTGACTGGCAAACGCATCTTTTTGCTTTAGAGTTCATTTATTAGCACCTGGTCACATTATTTCATACTACTTTACTAAACACTTTGCAAGTAGCTATTTAATAACAGCTATTTTTCTTTTACTTCAACTTATTATTTTCCTTACCTCTGCCAAGAAGGTTATGCTTTTAGTAACATTTGTATGTGCTTGTGATTTGGGGTGTAGAAATATCAGTTAAACTTTGCTTTACATACACAAAAGACTCCAAGGTCAGCTTAATGATTTATTGGTCAAAAATTAACAAAACGATGAATGATGATTCTTACAAGTGTGTGTGTGTGTGTGTGTGTGTGTGTGTGTGTGTGTGTGTGTGTGTGTGTGTCAATTGATTGATCCTTCTGCAGGTGGCTGTGGCTCAGGAGGAGAGGCAGGTCATCTTCTAAAGGGAAGATTGGTGGTTTGATCCCTGGTTGCTCCAGTCTGTGTGCCAAAGTATCCTTGTGCAAGATAGTGAACTCTGAGTAGCTCCTGAGGGGTTCATCAGAGTGTGACTGTGTGTGCGAATGTTAGATAGAAAGCACTCAGACATATGAATGTGTGTTTGAATGGGTGACTGAGGCATGCTGCATAAAGTGCTCATGTAGAGTAGAACAGTGCTATATAAGAACCCGTGCATTCACCATCTGAAGGTCAAAGTGATATATAGAGCTAAACTGTTTTTTTTCCTGCCATTGTTTATGCTGACAGCATATAGGCTTATAGGGAATGATATATGGGGATTCTAAATATTGTGTTACTTTGGACCTTTGACCTCTGACCTCTTCTTAATAGCCAAGTAAGGTCAAACTTTCATACAATGTCTCTGATCTTTAAAACTATGCTACAAATTCTGCTGCCTTTGCCTGTAATGGCACATTTAGGAAATGACACTGGAATATGGGGACTCTAAATATTTGACCTCTGACCTCACGTTTGCCTTTCTTTCAAGTTGACCCCAAAAATGCTTTATATCTTTAAAGAAAGTCTTGCCAAAAGAAAGATAATGAGTCCACATAAATAAAAAAAACAAATAATAAAAATATTGCCTAATATATTAACATACATTACATGGATTTCATCAAATAACAAAAGCCTGCACTTTGCACTACATAGAAAATGTAGTATTCCTTTAAAGGAAGTGCTGCTCAGAGCTGCATTGGTGGATGTTTGCGCTCTCAGAGTGCTTCTTGTTAAGTGGTGTTAATTAAGAATTTGAACATTGTTTTCAAGTCTAAACCCTGTTTTGAAGAGGTTGAAAGTACACCAACTTAAAAGTAAAAATCCTATTCCCCTAGTGATTACTGTACCGTGTCTGCAGTAGGCATGTGTGAAACCGAAATCTAAAAGAGTCTCACACAGCCGTGAGGAACTGCAGTTTTTGCAATTTTTGCCTTTTTGCAGTGACACGATCCTATTATTTTCTGTTTTTCTTGTGTCTTTTTTCCGACTGCTCACCTCCGAGTTCGAGGTCCAGTGGCGGAATCCACTTTGGGCAAAGCTTGAGCTCTGGCTTTTCTTCCTGCACCCGTCTCACATCTCATCATCTGGTGGCAGTAGCTGAAGGCTGGATGGACAGCAGATCTTCACCAGATTGTCTTTGCTCTCATGGTGGTAATCAAGCTCTTCATTTTAGTTTGTTTCATTATTGAAACACCTTCACACACCCCCAAGTAAGACTGTTCTCACTCATCCCACAATCATCTTTATTCAGCTGCCCTACTCAGCCCTATTTAACTCCCTCTCCTCTCCTCATGTTTACAGAGCTCCCAGCCACTTATCTAGTTATTGCTTCCCTCTGTGTTTTAGAGTTGTTTGGTCTTTCAATAAAGCTTTAACGGTCTGTCAGCGTGTTGCGAATCTGAATTCAAAGTCCAAATTATTAGCAATCATGACATTCAGCTCTGAAGGCAGCCGCTTCTTTCGTCCTTTAACTCTCGTCTTTGGTAAGTGGTGCATTTCCATCTGAGAGGCAAATCTGTGCTGTCTGAATCAGGGATCAAATGTGTGGCAACTGTCATTTGTAATAATGAGTACATTTAGATCCTACTGAACATTTATTTAAATACAAATATTTGTAAAGAGAAAGAAAAAGCCAAAAACAAAACAAACTAGACAGGAAAACGTGATTTTCAGCGACAGCAAATGTGACTAAAGAACAATGAACCTCCTGTTTAATCTATGCCTGATTTTATCTCTTGCTGACACAACTAATAGCTTTATTTAATGCTTGAATACAACATGTGTGGGCAGAAAATTGTGACAAAGAGGAAGAAAATGAATTGCAATACACAACACCCTAAGATAAAGAGATAAATTAATGAAGTCTGCTGTGACATCAGATGGTGAAAACTGAAAAAGTAATTTGTCTCTTAGTTTGTTTCATTTTTTGTTCTGTTTCATATTTGTTGTCACATTAACACACACAGCACCAAAAATGGTCCACTCTGGTTTGAGGACATCCAGCACACAAACTGTCTGCACTGGACTGAATGACAGCAGAAATTTAGTTGATGTTTCCATGTTTCATATTCACTTTCACCTATTATGTGATGTTTCAGTTTGTTTGCTGTCAGTCTGTCAGCAGGACTACACAAAAACACACAAATTTCATAAACTTCAAGGCCAAAGGACAAGCCCATTAAATTTAGGTGCAAATTGGATCTCTTTCTTTAAAACTAAAAGACTGGACTGAAAGACCCAGTTCTTGGCAGAGGTCTTCTCTCTGTGAGTTCCCTTCTAGTTTTAGTATTCATTCATTAAACTGATGTTGTTCACATAGTAAAAAGCATGAGGTGAACCTGGGCAGCTCTCCACCATTGTGCCGGCAGCTGGTATGAGGTGTTGGTGCTGATATGTTGTGTTTGGTTTCCTCTAAATGTGGTGCTGTGCAAACCTTCAGCTGTGCTGCCATGTTCATTTCAGAGAGCTTTACTGTTACTCACCCTCTTAAGTCTTATGGAAAAAGGAAGTGTTACTGAGTGTTCACAGGACTACAGAGATTCCTGTGAACGTGTCTTTTTTCACATGACTGTATTTACAGGTGTCTTATTTTGTTGCCATTCTCAAAGTTAGAAAAACACAGTTTGGCAAGGTATCATCATGTGAAAAGTGCCTTCTTATTCCTATTCATACCATTTGGAGCCTCTATTAATTTGCATCTTTGAGCCTTACTGCTGCGACACACACTGGTTGTGGCTCTTGCAGCATTTAAAGGCGAGCGGGCTGCTACTCACTAAAAAGTGGTGCATTTGTTTTTCCATTCAGATATTTGGTGTAAGAATTAGCTGAAGTTCCTGACCTTTAGTGCAGATTTTCATTGCACTGTTGCCACTTGATTGGCTGAGTGGATAATGGCATGTTTGAGAAAATATGCAAATATAGCTAATGGAGTGATTGGTGAGTGTATAATTTCCTCAGTGAATCCAGTTGGCATTTCTAAACTCTGCTTGTTTAAAGAAAACAACTTTCTGTACTTCGTCATCAGCTAGCGTTAGCATTACTGCTACAGTATCTGTTCTGTACACTGCAGAGAAGCAAATGAGCAGTAATGATATTTAGTCCATAACTTGATAATGTTTTAGTTTTTTGTTCTTTTCTATTTTCAGGTTATCTTATCCACTGGCAGGAATTTGTGGGACGATGAAAATAACCTTGATTAACCTTGATTAACCTAGGGATTAATAATGTTTTCATCTAATCTAAAAAAGTTTGTGGAAAAATGTATCTTTCTTTCTTTGAATCTTTGGCTGTTGAAATGAACACACATTCGAAGTGAAAGACAGAAGATAAAGAAGAGACAGAAGCTCGGTCAGGCTGTCAGAGAAAAGCAGCCAGCTGTTTCCGCTCAGCAGCTGCAACAATACTCAGTTAATGAAATCAGTTAGTGTCTTTCTGTGTGATAATGGGGGTAAAACGAGACGACACAAAGGATTACTGAGACTGAGAACTTTCATCAAAAGTCAGTTAGCATGTTAAAATCTCCTGTGGTGCAGATTGTTTGGATTTACTGAAGAATTACACATTTTTTAATGAAGCTGTCAGTAAGTGGCATATGAAGTTTGTGTTGTAAGTGAACAATATCAATAAGAATCCCCTACATTCAATACTGTAATGTACCAATCTCTGTGGAGACTGTTGAGCACTGTGAACATTGATGCATTGGTGATGAAAAAAATGGCATGTTGTACATTCAACCTACATTCAACATTTTAACATTCAACATTCTACTTTTTTTTTTGGGGGGGGGGGGGGCGCAAGTCAT
>VUQJ01006156.1:3198-13938 GCA_015108635.1 Andinoacara biseriatus
CCTTTTTTTTTGGGGCCCCCCCCCCCCCCCCCCCCATTTCTGATTAAGTGCCTCATTTTGGTGGAGCAGGCTGTGGGCATCTAATAGCTGCAATAATTATACGTTGCTTTGTTAACCTGGACAGTTAACAATCTGTCTAGGTTAATGTACTCGTTCATCAATTATTATTAATTTTCATAGATGAATTGAAATAATGTTGGCTTGGTGCTGTTGTGTGATGGAGCTTTGTGTGTGTGTGTGTGTGTGTTCCTGGAGAAAGTAGATTCTATACACTGGGGCTTAGGGTTTAGCTTTAATGTCCTTATACCACTATATGTGACAGTATGAGGCTAAGCTACACACTCTGTCTCTTATGTCTCCTACAACTCAGATTCATATGGATGAGGTGGGAATACATTCTCACGCCAAGGCAACACAGCATTCATATCACTTTCAACAGACGATGCAATGAGCTGATGTGAAAAAAAAATATAGATTCATGTCGTGTATCTCTAGGGCAGCTTACTGAAAGTGCATGTTGCAGGCCAGGCATTGTCATCTGAAGATTAGGAGTGGGGTGGGGGTGGTGGGTTAAAAAATCATCTTGCCAAGACTGTCAGGCAGCAGCCCCATGAGGTCAGTCAGCAGCAGCACGGTTCTGGAGCATCACCATCCGTTTCCTTCCACAGTCTCCCCCCGACTTGTTCCTGTTAAATATAGACTGAAAGAGGACTGTGTATATGCACGTATTTGTGTCTGACTACTCACAGCAAATGTCTAACAATGTCTGTGTATGTTGCGTGTGTTTTCAGGCATATTTATAGTATACACTATTAATGTCAGTCATGGTTAATGTATGCGTGTGTGTGTGTGTGTGTGTGTGTGTGTGTTGAAGCATGCCCAGGCTCATGAGTGCTAGGCAGCATGGTGAGTCACTGTTCTCATATAGCTTTGCTCTCTAGGCTGTATTGACTTTGTGCCCCTCCCCTCCCTGCGTGTTCTCTCTTTGCAGCAGCAGAAGGGTTCTCCGTTGAGCCAGACCTTTGTCCACATCATAATTGTTGTCATCATTCTCTCTCCTCCTGTTACAGCTCATCACATTACTGGCTACATTTGAATAACTGAATGCATTAACCTAAATGCTTAGAGTAAGCTTGAAGCATTGATGGCACTTTTAGACTCCATGTGTATGCAGCTAGATCTAGAACACTGGAGGAATCTTAGTTGTTGTACCATAGTCATTTTTTGCTGGCAGCCACTTACAGCCTTAGTGGACTCCACAAAGCTTTATGCCATCTTTTGACTGTGCAAGTAACGCATTGGAGATCTGTTCATTTAGCCAGTGCCTTTCTGAATCTGCTCTTCTATAAATCAGTACCTTGGTGCATTGTTTCTCTTCGCACAGAGCATAGCCTAACTGGCCTCAAAGAGAGCGCATCCCAGGTGGGAGATGCAGCCTAGCGCAGCACGAACATGAGCTTTCTACCTGCCCGACACTTGTTCCAGTCATCGGAGCCAGCGGCTGATCAATAGCTGATCTAATAGAACATTAAAAGCCCCAGGCGCAGACAGAGATGCAGGACTGCTGACACTAAGGAGTAGAGAGTCTGTGAACCATTGTGAGAGGGAGAGAGCAGGGATAGATTTTCTGCCCAATAAAGGGGTATTGAGGTAGGGGAGGGTGAGGAGGAGGGTAAGGCGTGGCATTAACAGGGTTTCTTGTTTTTGGCACTGTGGTGCAGTGAAGAAGTGGGGATTAACATCACTGCTGGTGAAATGGGTTTGGAGAGACAATTAAAAAAACATGCTTCTAATATTAAGTACTGAACAGTTTTCTTACTGGTGCATTTAGGGCTTCACTTAGACTCTAAAACCATAAGTGCTGCATCACTCTATCCCTTCTACCACTTCTGTACCCTTATTTGTTTTAATTCTCCTTCCCAATATAAAGCGGGAGTTGTCATACCATCCTAGGGTCCATCCGGGCGTCTGTCTGTGAGGTTTTACCTTTCCGGTTTATAGGTTCCAAAACCACAAGGAGTTGAGGCTTGAAGGTTGGCATATGTGTTCTTTACTCTTCAAAGATGTGCAGCATTATGTGTACAAAGGGTATGAATATCCCCTTTGTACATTTTGGCTGTATTTATCTGAAGTTAAGAGTATACAGCATGGAGAATTTCAGGCTGCTATTGCTATGATAATATATGCTAATGATATACTGCATTTTTCTCATGCCTGGATTGGCTTAGCCTAATCATGTGATCATATTATGCCATGTTAATGGCTATACCTACTTGACCATTATTGGCTAAAATGGAGAAAGTGGGGATTCTCTATGTCCAGCAACTGACCTATGTCACTGAACAGCTGAGAGTAGCTCGATAGTGAGAAACTGGGGAATCCCAAATTTCTAGGTATAGAGCCAGTCTGTTTATAGTAACATCAGTTCTAGGTGCAGCCTTATTGATTAGCCGGTGATGCCAACTTCTGATTGGCTGAGCATTGTCTATCGTGTTGGTCAGGGATGACTCATGGCCATAAATAGTAGAGACTGACTCATCATTGAGCAATATTAAAGCCAAACCTACTGCTTAGCAATATTACCCAAATATAAACAGCATGGTTGCATTATGATTGTATTGATTTTTCTTTTTATGTCAAGCTCTTACCTTAAAAGTTTAGAAATTGCTCTATATGTTAGTCTCGATGGTTTAAGTGACATAAACAATTTGTTTTTCCTTGTATCAATCACTCACCATTTATCCCACTATAAACAATTTTACTTTGGTTCTGCCCTTTCTCCCCAACCCACATTCAGAGCTGGCTGCCTCACCAATTTGAATAAAAACAGAGCTTAGTTTCTGTGACTCTGAATATCCCCTCCACTGCAATGTCATCACAATTTAGCCCATGCCTACTAGTGCTTATCCAAAACACAGACCTGTCTGGGAATCTGGGCCTGTCGCTGTGGCAGTGTATGGTACTGTACACATCTGGGGTATCACACTTTCACTAGCATGTCTTGATGCAATTTTTTAAAACTATTACAGGTAACTGACAAGACAAATTATACAAATAGAGCTGTATTGGGAACCAGGAATCAAATCTGTATATGCACTAAGGGGACAAAGTATAGAAAAAGTTATCATTACACTGGTGTTAAATATTAACAACACCAAGCTGACTACTTTATAACTACTCATGGTGGCATTTATTAAGCCAGGTTAAAGTGAATAGAATGTAACTAGCCTGTGAAAAAGAAGACGATGCCTCAGGTAATTGAATTGAAACTTTTTTACAGCTGAAAAGTAATGATGACACACTCGCACCCTGATGCTACAGTGAATAGAATTACACTTCCAAGGGTATTTTTCCTCTCAGTTATACACACACTGATGCTATACAGTTATACATGCACTGAAGGCCTACTTTCCGCAATGTTATTTGCCCAAGAAATTAGGTCAGCAGGCTACCTGATATATTGAACGACCAGGATTTTCCATCAGTATTTTTTTTTTTCCTTTGATATCACTGGCATGTTCCATGATGACAATGCCGGGATTCATTGTGCTCAAATTGTGAAAGAGGGGTTCACGGAGCAAAAAACATCATTTTCACATCGGCGTTGTTGAGGTGTGGGAGTCCACACCTCAACCCCGTTGAAAATCTTTGGGATGTGCTGGAGAAGGCTTCAAGGATCACACACACGCTTTATCGAGATACCTTTGTTTTCATGGCCAGCAATTGTCTCTTCATTGTCACCACTTTTTGTTAAGACTACAGTATTCGGGAAAACCCCAACAATCAAACAACCCTCTATGAGCCAGCGCTTTGTAACAGTGAGAAAGAAGAACTCTCCTTTAATAGGAAGAAACCTTTGGAAGAACCAGATTGAGGGAGGGGTGGCAATCTGCTGCCATCGATTGGAGTGGGAAAGGGAAAAGAGAAAGAGAAAAGAGTATAGGGAGACGGGACAAAACGCAGACTAATTTAATGATGTGCTGTAGTGGTAAATAAATGCATGCAGATTGGAAAGAGGCCTACAGCAGTCTGAGCCTATAGCGGCATAATTAAGTTGCATTGTGTTGGCACATGGCATTGACAAAGAAGGAACCACTTCTTTAAATTTTGTATAGCACTTTCAGAAAGACATCTAGTGTTCTGAAATAGTTATTTTCCAGTGCTGTGTAGGCCATTAATGTAAAATTAAATGAAGAAATGGTCAGACAAAAGGTTTGTTAAATGTTCAGTTGTGAAAAATGGTGATTAAAACAGTGATTAAAATGGTGAGTGGGCTCATTTAATTTTGAGAAAAGCCACTTGAGTCTAATAATAAATTAAATGCAGTGTAGAGGCTGTCAGAATTAGCCACTGTAATTATTTTAAATGAAATGAGCACTAAATCAGATAAAATGTTGGTTAGATACTTTGAGTAAGGGCTGTAACAACAAATAAAACAGATTTTTGTGTTTTCCACTTAAGGTGCACAAGGCTAATGAATTATAACTCTGTATAGGGTTTTGGTTCATTGACAAGCTAGAGTAAAAGATTGCACAAAAGCACAGAAACATTGCATTTCACCTCTGTGTGGCACTGCAAAAAATGCATTTTATCTTATGAGTTCTTATAACCACCCTTGATGAGATTATGGTGACTGGCCCTGCTGAACAGTTTGCGGTTGCTTGCCGTTTTTTTTCACACATAGTTAAGACTAATATTCAAGTAGAAGCCTAATTGAACTGCCCACTTCTAACCATATTAGAAAATATGCTGCCTATGTCCTTTGTTGTGGGAACTACAAAGTTTCTGCCTAGAACATTTAAAATTTTTTGATCATATTTGTTGAATAACCCTCAAGATGGTTATTTTTTAGGTAATGATTGCGTTGTTATTCCAAAGTAGTATCTTTGATAGTAATGCCATTCCATTGTTCACTGTTCTATTATGTGGTTTGCGTTGTCCAGGAAGAAGAAAGCAGAACTGGCTGGCAACCTGTTTTTTTTTTTTTTTTTTTTAATGGCACAATGAGCAGTAATGTTTTTCAGACCGTGTCAGATTACGCTGTTGTATCCCAACTCAAAGTTAGCCATAGGCAGACAATACAGAGTTTATGTTCATGGAGTTGGTTATAAAGGGGAAGGGTGAGATTGGTTTCACACACCGTGCCCAAATGCTGCCCAGTCAGTACTTTTTCTGTATCTTCACCTACTTCACAGATCTTTTTGCTCTATCTTCCCTCTAAGTGGGTGACTCATTGCATCAGGTCTGCACCCTGAAAGGCTTTGATTAGATTGCTTTCTTTCCCCTCCCTCCCTTATTCAATTCCTCCCTCTCAGAAAAGTTCTGCTGTTGTGTCGATTACATTTCTAAAAAACAAAACAAACCCCAACAACATTCAGCCTTTTAAAATACTGTATTTAATGTCATGCTGTACATTTTAACTTGTCACCTTTTTAAATGCTTGACCTGCACGTCAAATCCACTTCTATGCAGAACAGTTCGGTCCTACTCTATGGTTTATCACATTATTCACATAGTGAAGCTGCAGGTTCAGCACTGTGTTGTGCTCATTGTGTCCTTTGAACCATAGACTTTATCCTGTGTGTCACTCATGCTCTTTAGTCTTTAACTTTTTAGTCACTGATTATTTTACATTGATACCTTTTTAGGAAGAGGTTTTTGCATGTTAGCCAGTTTGCCTATGCCTTCTAAAGCATGACATCACTGGCAACACGCACCTACTGCTGTTAGTTTTAACCACACACATTCTGCCTCCTCTGGTGTGCTGATCGAGCATTGATGCCCTTAATGACCTCCATGTGGTTAAGAGAGAGATTCATTGTGAAATTAATTTGTCACTGTGTTTGATTTGTCAACAGGCCCAGTAATCTTTAGTCTGTCCTTATGTCAAGTCCATTCAAGCTTTGTGTCCTCAGAATTGTTTGTCTGACTTTGACGTAGAATTTGCTGAGATCACATCTACATCTGTCCTGCTGCAGAGCATTTTCTCGTAATATGGACTTGTCCTCTCCTGCCTTGATCTCAATCCTGTTTGTCCCCTGCTCTCTCCCAACCCCTGTCCTCCCTTTGTTCTTTTTCTTTAGGCCAAGTCGTGTATCTGTCACATGTGTGGCGCCCACCTGAATCGACTCCACTCTTGTCTCTACTGCGTTTTTTTCGGCTGTTTTACAAAGAAACACATCCACGAACACGCAAAAAACAAGAGACACAATCTAGGTAAGCCACTTTTACTGTTTCAGAAATAAATTCAAGAAGTATTTACCCCAATGATAATTTAGACAGCATATTTTTATGGTATATTATGGTATGTTTAAAAAAAAAAAAAAAAATTGTGTCAGTCTTTACATTAAAGACACAACATTTTCAGTCAACCCTAGTTGGCTAAATTATTCTCAATACCAAAACAGATTTTGATCTCATCTAACTCAAACCCAAACCTCACTCTCACCGCGTCACATTACAGTTCCTGTGGGAGCTAAGATAGTCATACGCAAACTACCAGAGTCCGCTACTTGTAGCAGCAAAGGAATGGTAGACTTTGCTAATTGTCTGCTACCAAAAACCTCTCGCTTCGACATTACATGCTAATTATGCTAATTAAGACAAAGGCATAAATTTAGGAGAAATACATTAATGAGCAAAATTTTGATATCGTTCTGATGATGACAATTGAATGTGAAAACAAAGGGCCAATAAAATAGCTTTGTACATATCTTAAAAGCTTTAATTGATTTAACCCATTTCAACGGTTTGGTTAAACACACACACGCCACCCCGTGTGCTGGGCTACAGTCTTAATTAGCTTTGAGCTTTCCACAGGTGCCTCTCTGACATTGGCACTCTGTTCCTCTCTACCTCTAATCAAATTAATCCAAACTCCCCTGTCTGCTCTGCTGCTAGATGCCAACCTCCCTTCTCTGTGCTCCTTTCCCATCATTTATACTTCCTGTTCCTAACAGGATCACTCAGAACTATTCTCATGCTTTCTTTGTTCACTTTTTTCTGGATATCTCTTTCCCCCAGATATTCATCCTCTTTATCCTCATTATTTTGCTCTTGGTCTTTACTCATTTTAGCACAATTGCTAAAACACTTCTCATGCCTTATGCAGGACTTGAAGTCTTTGTCTTCCTCCTCTTTCTGCCACTGGTATTGTTCTCATTTTTCTTCATTATCCGGGTGCTCTTGTACGCAGACGGGCATCCTATTCTTAAATGTATTTTACTGTCTTTTCTTATTTTTCATGCCCTTGCAAATCACTCAACAGCACATACACACCAGTTGGATTTTCTACACGATGCGTTTGCTCACCTTCTTATTGTGGGTAGAGCCAAAAACAGAAAGATGTCCGGTTAAGCTAAAAATAGGTTGTCACAGCAACAGAGCTGAAATATTGTTGCTGTGGAGTTTGAAAATGGAAGAAGGTGGGTTGTGTTAATGGGAAGCACAAGTGGGGGTGGTAGACAAATACACCTATTCCATCACTGCTTGCCTCACATTTTTATTTTTTTAGTAGAAGCAATTGATGCTGGTTTTACCAGGGATATTAGACTGTTTAAAAAAATATAATAATACTAAACTTATGTGAATTACTGTATTAGAAAAATCTACCTGAAATTGTACTGCAGTCTCCTTCTCACTCTCTTTCCCCCTCCTTTCTGCTTCTAGCAATAGACTTATTATACGGTGGAATATATTGTTTTGTATGTCAAGACTACATTTACGACAAAGACATGGAGCAGATTGCCAAAGAGGAACAGAGGAAAGCATGGAAATTGCAAGGTATAGCATTCTGTTTTCTGTCAGAAATGAATGCAGCCTTTATAAAAGAAACCAGCCTGATAATCTCTGTGCCGTCACATTTGTGTTTCTTTCTGTCCACAGGCATAGGGGAGAAATACACAACATGGGAGCCAACCAAGAGGGAGCTAGAGTTATTACGACACAATCCAAAGCGAAGGAAAATCACTACAAACTGCACCATAGGTGGGCAATGGACTGCTCTGTTTAGTCTGCACGTCTTAATCCGCACAGCTTTTCTTCTCTTGACAGTTGTCTTTGCTGGAGGTTTCTCCATGGCTCTGTGTGTATGTGTTTATATGTGCATATGGCGCAAGTGTACTTGGAGTCACTCATGCGTTTCGGTGTAATACTCAAGGTCAACCGGACTGGGCAGCCCCACAGGCAGTGCACTGGGAGAGCCAGGACGCAGTGTTCCCTCAGATATATGCACACCACATCAGACTGTGTCTATCTCTACCCAGAACTTGTTTTCTCTTTGTTCTGTTTTCCCAGTTATCTGTTGCCATGCTTTCCCCCCCTCCTGTTCTTTTTTGTGTCTCTAATTTTGTACATGTAGTAATTTACCCTTCTTTCAGCCTTGTCTCCAACCAGCCTTCTCTCTCTTATACCTTCAAACAACTTGTTTGGTCACTCTGACTGGGAAGTGGACAGTGTCTTTATCTGTGTGCCCGCCAGGACTAGTCTAAAGCGTTTAGGCTCTCACTGAGGACTCTTATTGAGAACCAAACCTTGGTCAATTGGATTAGAGCCAAAACATAGCTGTGGCTCACCTGTTCTTCTCACCATCATTTTTCACTCTAAATTAATTAATTCAAAGCTTTGGGAACACATCCAAGTTACACACAGTGTTGCTGGCAGGCCTGACCCAACACCATATTAACTTTTCAGCCACACCAAAATTGATCACAAAGTGCTGGTGGCTTTCATGCCTAATACCCATGTATAATTGGATATGGCTTTCGTTCACATCCTGTATGCTTTATTATGTTTAAATAAATGAATCCACCAGTCTATACTTCATAACCAAATTTAGCTAAGTAAATTTAATGTATAGAAGTGTTCAGACTCTTAACTTCATATTCTGACCAGGTGCATTTGTTTGCTTCTAGTGAACACCAAGCACTGCTCATCTCCTGGCCCATGGCAAAGCATGGTGGTAGTAGGATCATGCTATGGGATTCACCAGACAATGCTGGATTGGGTTTAGGATAATTATCTGGCAAGATTGAGCCAAAACTGACTCAAAACTAAGAGCATCAGCAAAGAGACTTGTAAATAGTGGCTCCTAGTAGGGGTGGGCGATATGGACCAAAAATAATATCACGATGTTTTTTAACTGAATGGCGATATATGATATATACGATATTTTTTTTTTCTTCCCAAAAGGTATAAACAAAATGGCACTTCTGAGTCACACGGGCATTTTTTTTTAAAAAACATTCAGTTGTAGATGTACATGAGAAATTACTCAAAAATAAACTATTGGCATGTTTAAATAATAATGCTTCTGAAATAATAATTTTCCTCTATAACAAAACACTCACAGCTCTGCTATTAAAATGTAAACAGAAAAGATACTGAGCAAAAACAGCAAAAGGCTGATTTATTCTTTAAAAACCAGTCTGCAGTGACTTCACCAAAGTACTTCCTCGGGTGTGTACTCCTGTACAGCCAGTGCAAATAACAAAACATGTAAACAGACTGAATAAACAAAATTCCTTCAGTCAGAAAGTTTCTCGCTAGCTCAGTAAATCCACAGACAAATGCACCGACGTATTACAGCAACGGGCCCACCTGCTCAATATGGCGTCTACGTGTCCGCAGGCTGCATCACGAACACATGAAAAAGACTCACTTACTTTATTAAGGTCATGTGACTTGCGGTACAACACAATAGCCAGGTACTCTTGGTGGTCCGGGCGATGCCAAAGCGTAAGAACAGACGCAGTACGAAGACATGAACACGGCGACAGCGGAGGATTCCAGAACTCTCTGAAAAAAAGGCGCTGGGGGGATCTGAAAAGCCGCTAAATCTAGCAACACAAAGTTGGCAACACTGCATGACCCGTGTGAGCAAAATCCGCTGCGTGGTGTGGGGACGTATTTACGCCATGAAATTAGCATATCATGATATAATTTATTTTCCCAGGCAAGATTTTTTTTTACCGGTATTATCGTGAACGATATGATATGGCCCAGCCCTAGCTCCTAGACACTTCTGATCCTGAATAAGTTTGAGAAACTCAAAATATGCTGCATGCCTAGTAACGACTGAAGAAGTCTAGTAGCTGTTGCTGAATGGGCTTCTACAAAGTAATAAAAGTTCTACGTTTTTCATTCTGGGTTACTGAAAGTAAATTGATGCATTGTTTTGTTAATGCAAAATGTAATAAAGAGTTTGCAGGAAAAAAAGTCACTCGGGGGTTCGTCCACCAAATATTTTTCCAAGTTATGGCCTATAAAATGCAATTATAGCATAATTTCGTTGTGCCAAGATGATCATTTCAGATACTTCCAAAGATATTTCAAGGATCTCACTGTCACAGAGGATTGAGAAATCCTATTGCCAGCAGTGTGAATTTGAGTCACCGCCATGTTTAACCTCACTCTTCTCTTATTCCGCAGGTTTACGAGGGCTAATAAACCTGGGCAACACGTGCTTCATGAACTGCATTGTTCAGGCCCTAACACACACACCACTGCTGCGAGACTTCTTTCTCTCCGACAGACACAAGTGCGAGATGCAATCAAACTCCTGTCTGGTGTGTGAGATGTCGCAGCTCTTTCAGGAGGTATGATATGCAGTTGACGTGTAAACGTCCATAAGTTCCATAGGTTTGGTAAATGGCAAAATAAGAATGTTTGAAAAGCTTTGGTTTACACAGCTATAATTTGAGTTTTTTTTTTTTTTGTTTTTTTTTTTTTAAAAAAACCTTA
>VUQJ01006160.1:23566-33663 GCA_015108635.1 Andinoacara biseriatus
GTAGATCTGTGATCTGTCGACAGCTGAAGGTTGAGCGAACTGGCGCTGTAGTCGTTTCGTGCAATTATGCATGCAGTGATTGGCTGCATTGACAGGCTTACAGTAACTATTGGAGCTAAATTAAAGAGGTTAATTTACATGAAGGGATTTTGGCACATGCCAATGTGTAATGATGTGGGAAAAGCTGAGTGTGTAGAGGTGCAGCAGTTGATTATCCTCAGAGAGAGTGATTTTATGATCACAACGCTTTGAGTTCATGCAGCTTGCTTCCTTTTCCTCTTGTATTTTTTACACCTGCATGCCTTCTCCATCATCCCTGACTGTATCACTGTCTCTTTCTTCGTCACCCAGGTTTCTTTCTCCCTCGGACTGTCAGTGCATCCTTGTATCCTGACCTGCTTGTTCATCTTGTTTTAAAAAGAAGCCACATTGCCCCAATTAGATGGACAATTTAATCTGATGTGAAGCGAAGGCATCTGTGGTATCTACAGAGATTGCATCCTTAATCAGTTTTTTTTAGACATGCCAGTGAAAAATCATATATATAATTTTTTAAAACTCTCCCCGAGGCAGTGGCAGCTAAACGGGACACGGAGTACTATGTACCATCTCAGTTTAATTTCCGCAAACACCATTAGGCTGTGTAAGTGTGATTGCTGCTGTCAGTCACCCCTAAGCTGGTTGAAAGGGAAGAAAAAAGTTGCAGAGAAAAAGTTCTGAAACAGCCTCATTTAGCTCTGTCTGATCATTTTCTCAGTACACATATTCCTGCTCAAAACATCGGTGCAATATTTTAATACAGAGACTATAACACACTTTGTTTTTTTGTTTGTTTGTTTGGTTTTTTTGGAGGGGGGGTTTACAAGAAAACTTGAATATAATGACTGTCTGATCAAGTGTCAATATGTTCTAAGGTCATTAACAACAACAGCAACAGCAAAATTGTGTCATATACACTCACCTCCGAAGGTACTGGGAAAGTGAGGCCAATCCAAAATATATAAATAAATTTATAAAAATAGGGATTTTTGCTGTAGACTGAAAACATTTGGGTTTGGCAGCTTCTATTTGCAGATATTTACATCTGGATCTGATACACTGTTCAGAAGCACGTTGTCTGAAGCACATATTTTTCTTGTGCGCAAAAGTATTGGAACATGTGTCTGACAGGTGTGTCCTGTCAAACTGAAATAAATTGCGCTGAAATGCTCAGTTTCAGATTTGTGTTTTTCCTGTGCAAACTGTGCATTTATAGTTAGAGGAGGAACCAACATGAAGGGCAGAGAGCTGTCAGTGGGGGAAAAACAAGCAACTGTGAAGCTGAGAGAAGATGGAAAAAAAATCAATCAGAGCCATTGCGCAAACATTGGCCATACCAGTACAACCCTTTGGAAAATCATCGCTGGTGTCAAACAGGTAAACAACAGCAGCTGATGACAGAAACATTGTAAGTGCTGCAACGAAAGACCCTAAAACAACTGTTAGTGACATCAGCAGCAACCTGCAGAAGGAAGGAGTGAAGGGATCCCAGTCTGCTCCTCAAACCACTCATTAACCAGAAGAACAGGAAGGCCAAGCTGGAATTTGCCAAGAAGTACAGCGACAAGTCTCAGAAGTTTTATGGACTGATGAGACAAAGATTAACTCTGACTAAGGTGATGGAAAGGTTAAAGTTTGGAGAAAGTCTGGATCTGCTCATGAGCCCAAAAGATACAAGCTCATCTGTGACGCACAGTGGGGGTAATATCATGGCTTGGGCTTGTGTGGCTTCTTCTGGGATGGATCTAGGCTGGACTATTGCAATTCATTATTATCTGTTGTAAAAGCTCCCTGAAAAGGCTTCAGCTGATCCAAAATGTTGCAGTGAGAGTACTGACGGGGACTAGAAAGAGACAGCATAATTCTCCCATTTTGGTTTCTCTTCATTGGCTCGCTGTTAAATCCAGATTTAAAATGACTGCCCCTCCCCGAGCCTGGTTCTGCCAGAGGTTTCTTCCTGTCAAAAGGGAGTTTTTCCTTCCCACCTCCACAAAGTGCTTGCTCATAATGGGTCATTTGATTGTTGGTGTTCTTTGTAAAATTTTGTAAAAACACAACCCTGAATTAGAAAGGCAGACACCCCACTTTTTCACAGGGTATTATCAGATTTTTGGGCTTCTCTCTCTCGAATATACTTCACAATACAGAGCGCAAAGCTGGTACTAAATAAATAAAATGTAATTAAGTTATCATACAATAGCCAATGTGAAAACAACTCTAAAAAATGCTTTTTTGGGGCGTGGTATTTTGTTACACAGCACGGTAAATTGAATGTGACTGCAGTTTAATAAAGGTTTGTGCTTTTGAATGTTAAAATAACATTTGTATTAAAAGGGTGGACGGCTGTTGTGATTTGAGCCATCCATTTACTAAACACCCATCTGCCAGCATTCTGACATGTTGATAAGCATTTGAGGAGAAAAACACAAGTGAGAAAGACCCTCAGTGGCATCGCGCCTAAACCGGCATCCCCAGCCAGTCAACGCGGCACTAACCAGTAAACAGATTTGACAGCTCTCGGCAAGGTGGGCCCTCAGTTGCAGATTTTAATCTCCCCAGGCGAGCTCTGGCCTGCCTGCTGACCTCTCTGTGTTTGCTCTTAGAAAAAGCCCCAACAGCTCAACATAACAGAAAAAGCTTAATATAATTATTCATCTTTGAAAAGATCTCTTTTTAAATCTCTGCTAAGTGGGATGAGGAATAGAGGGATGAGAGGAAGATGAGGAGGAGAGAAACATTCCGGTCTTTCACTTTTTTCTTTTTCTCCCAGTCTTGGTCTGCCTCTCTGTATGTATGCGTGTCTTTCTTCCCTAAATCTTTCCCTCCTCCACCTCCTTGCTTCCTCAGTAATGAGCAGAGTGGTGCAGCGATTTTAGCAGCCTTCTTCTCATTCCTCCTCCTCCTCCCTCTGCCAAAAATGGAGCAGAGTCTCTCTGGGAGGAGAGAAAAGCAGAAAGCTGTTTACTTGGTTTTCACTCTCATTATCTGCAGAACCGAAGGTCAGCCTGTCAATACACCCGGGCACGTTGGTCTTTAGAAGATGGGTCTTTCAAAAAATTGTGAATATAAAATAAAAAATTAGCTGCACTTCTGCCATAATCTTTAATGTCAAGCTGCAGGCTCAACAAGTTTCACTCGAAATGCACTGAGGTGGAAAGACTGGGGAAAGGGTATGTTTTGAATGGGAAAACAGTGAAGTGATGAGTTGCATGTTGATTAGCTACTTATCCACCACTGACAGAGTTTGACAAATTTCTGAAATATCAACTTTTGCATATTTATACAGACAGTGGATAACTTGCTTTCCTTTTTTATTGGCTCCTGAAAGTCAAAACGCTCCCATGAGAGCCTGGAGTTTGCCGCAATTGGCTGAAATGTCAAAATAAGTGTTCATGACTTAAATGAATCATTTGTTCTTGTTTCAGTTGCCAAGTTATGACTATGAAGATATTTCTTTTAATGAACAAAGCATGGTGACAATTTAACTCCTCCAAAGTAGGGAGCTGGTGGCGTTTTGCTGACGTGGTTTGCATCCATGTGTCGCCTTAATCCCCACTCAGGCACCTTCATTGTACCCTTCCAGGAAAACACTGCCCTCATCCATATGTCATCATCACACATAAAATGAGAGAATATCTTTTAGAAGAGTAAGTATTAGAGTCAAAAGCTATTATGGTGGCCCAACACCCAATTAAAAGGGACCCAAATCAGATGCATAGTTGATTGTAAGGCTAAAGGGAGGATATTAAGCTCATTTCCAACTCCAGCTTTCCAATTATTATTCTTGAACTCAAGTAGCTTTGCACAATTCACAGATTAAAATAATCTGCATCTTGTATACTGAGCCCTGGTGCAGCATCTTAGTTCATCATCTGTTTCAAACAAGCGGTCCTGTCCTGCTTCCTTCAAGCCAGCTTTAGCCCAACTAGCTGCTTCCAGAAAAAAACAAAAAAAAACAAAGAAAAACAAAACAAAGAAAAACAAAACAAAACAAAGAAAAACAATCATCATTTGAACAGCAGGTGGGTGGACCTTTGATGGCCATACTAGACATTTCCACTCTCATTCACACCATACAAAGCCAACAGTTGGGTGTTTAAAGCAGTCTTACAGGGATGAGTTGTACACACACTGACCTCATTATTTGAAACTTTGGTCGTGTTCAGCATGGAACACTGTAACAACATAAAGTATGAAAATGATAGAAATAAGGCGCCAGAATACAAACATATGTGTGAGAAATAAACAAATGCATTCATGACATACAGTATATGGAGTCTGCACCAAATCAATACCATAGAAAGTCAATATTCTGTATGCTCATGTTCTCTGGCAGGAAACAAGCACACTTTATAAAAATAAACTATCAAAAATCTCATTCTGGTTCATTGCAGCATGTGTTACCATGCTGTAGTAAAAATTTTAAAGGTTTTTAAGCTGAATGAAACTGTCAAAGGACTGATTGTTGACCGTTGACCGCAGCCGTTTAATTACATGATAGTAAATGAAACATTTCCACATAGTTACTGTCAAGCAGGCCAGCCTTATTTCTTTTCTGCCTCTACATCAGCATCAATACCAAAGGTTCAATCAGCCACATGATTGATGAAATGGTGGAGCTCATCAGCCAGATTCTGCATGACAAGCAGGTAGCAGAGGTATCAAAATGTAGTTTGGGGGATAATCATGAAAGAGACCACTGGTATCTGTGTCAACAAGCAACTGGGCCTTGTTGTGCAAATGACATTCATTTATAAAATTACATAGAATGAGTGTATATATTAGCATGAAAATGATTTACAACACGGATTGACGGGGAATTGGTGCAGTGCTTTCAGAGATGCAGACCACCAATCAGGTGACAGGTTTTTACATAAAGTACTAAGCTAAGGGACACACAAAAAGCAAGACTGTTAAAATCGCTTCAACCACAGTGGAACAGCCTTGTATCACCTTGGTGCAGTGGAGTTAGAGACCACACATTCGGTCATTCTTTATGTACTCAATAAAGGGTTGACACACACACGAGCGCGCACACACACACACACACACACACACACACACATACAAATAAATGATCTTTTTAAGAAGAATACAGTTATTAACTTCTAAAATCCACAATCCAAGCGACAGTGGCAGATCTGACTTCCATTTCATTGTCATTTTTTTGGCAGTGGGCAGTCAAGAGAGGCAAAGAGACTTTGGCAACTTCAGAGGTTGCCCAAGAGGTAAATTACAGTATCTAGAGAAAAGGTAACTCCATAAATCTTAGGTCTTAAAACCTCACAGACCCTGCCAAAAACTTTGTAATTTACTACACTGCCAAGTGGAATAAAGGAAGCCTTCCTCCACTAGACCACATGTAAAAGTGAAGGCAAACCTGATGATTTACTGTTTAATCTGCTGGAAGTGACCAAAAGAATAAGAACATGGATACAAATGGCAAGAGTGAGCTTCCTTTGAAAAGTGTCTGGACTCATCCAGCAGTCATTCAGGAGGGGCTGTTTTATGCTTGTTTTATGGTATTGCAGTTGTGTGCGTTTGTCTAGGTCTTTGCCTACAGGGAGGAGTTTTCAACCTTTGCAAATGTCCTCCTGTGCAGTCCTTCTAAAACCCAACAGCGTGTAGCTCAACTGCACGTAGGTTGAACGCTGATTAGTTGACAAGCCAGCTGGAACAGGGGAGGGAGCAAAAGCAGAGTTCACTGGGAACAGGAGACTAGAGCTGCAAATATCAATTATTTCATAGTCTATTGATTATTCCATTGATTAATCGAGTAATTAGATAAGAAATAGTTTTTGTTTTATTAACAGTTCATGTGTTCATGTGTTAATTTCCATAGATTTACTGCAGATTTACAAAGTTCTCTTTTCTTCACATTGGCACTTGCTGATCAGGTGGTTGATGAAGGACCTCCAGCTGTTTCCCAGTAAAGGTTTTAGACGCTAGAAAAACATTTCCTTTCGCTTCACCTGACCTCACCGTCTCGATAACGGCCCCGCCTCTTTGCACGTGCCACACGTGTGCAGACAGACTGCACAGAAATTGTTACCGAACGGTTGCTAGTGCTAATGGCGGCACCCGCTAGCAAACTGTGGCAATTGCAATCTGTTCCAGCAGCAAGCACAACACAGACACACACACACACACACACTGGTGTAGAGAGCAGTCGAGGCATGAAAAACAACATCGGCAATGATCACTCGGTGTTAAAGGCTCGCTTTTTTCCAAATGACGGAAATCCTTCACAGAACTTTATTGCTGCTAACGTGGGTGAACTGCTCCACTTACACGGTGACACCTGAGCACTGCAGAGTTTAAACGAAGTATCGAAGCAAGAAATTTGTGTCAAGGATTTTTTTTATAATCTAATTACTTGAGTTACTCGAGGAATCGTTGCAGCCCTACAGGAGACACAAAAAAGTATCCAAGAACAAAAAAATGCAGTATAAAATCCACAGACGGTGGCTGCAGCAGATCATTTTTACTGATTTGAAAATTTTGTTTTACTTCAGATTTTTGTATGTTATAACTTTGCTCTTCTCCGTCACTGGCTGATGGACCAACAATACAAGCAAGAGGAGCCCAAAGACTTGTAGTACCACATACTTTGGACACTGCAGACGCTCTCTGCAGATAGGCTCTCTGTAGCCCTGTACGGTCTCCCCCAGGTATTTGTTTCCAGCTTATCCACCTGGAAGAAGACCCTGGGAATGACACTACCAACAACCAAAAAAGTATTTTTTCTCAAGCAACAGGGGAGTTACCAAGTGGGTTTTTTTGTTTTTTCTAAAGGAGGAGTTTGTTCCCCTGCCTTATGCTTAATGCAGATGTTAACAATAATTTTCAGAAATATACTGTGGCAGAACAGGCAAGATGTGCTGTGATTGTAGATAATACAATTAAATACTGTTCATATTGAATTGTGTAGCAGAACAGGGTTTGAAAGAGGGGCTTAACAGGAGAGCATTTGAATATGGAAGATATAAGTGGTGCACTTATGGTTGAGAGTCCAGCCTTAATCAAGAACTAAATATAAATAAAAGCTGGTGTAAAGGGAGCAGGAAAGAAGAACTGAACAGTTTAAAACCTTTGATTCTTAAATGAACTTTTCCTTTAACAAAATGTGAAGCTGTCAAGTCCAACAGCTGTGCATGCAACAAAGTAGGTCGACCAATGAGGCTCCACTATATAAAGGACGTATCTTCAGACTTTTACAAAATTGTGTGGCCCACATAAGTGCACAGTGTTTGTGTAATGAAGTGCAGCTTGCAGCAGTAGCATACATTTACTGTTTGTAGTGCCTGAAGAAAACTTGCTTTTTTGGGTATCATTTTGGATAGTGTGCCACCGCTGAAGGCTTCGTTGCACTCTGCATAACTCTAGATTACTATGATTATTTTTGACACTAACTTACAGAAATTTACCCTTCTCTTTTAAGATTTAAAATTTAAGATTTTTGCCAGATATTTACCGTTGACCTCTTCTCTCTGCTGTTTCTGCTTCCAGGTGGAGCAGGAGATATGAGGTCAATAACACAGTCACTGGTTTTCCTGTTAATTGACTGGTGTTCCTCACTGAGCTGTCATATTTGACCTCAGGTCACAGTGCTAAAGGAATCCCTGGCACAGCTGACAGAGCAGCACCACCACAGACTGCTAGCAAGCATGACTTGACCCTACTATACAAACTGCCCTGAGTTGACTTTGAGTAGTTAATGTACATGTAGACTCAAAAACCTAAAGCTACTTTCAGCTGCTCCAGCTGTCTCCTCCCAGGACCAAACCAGGGATCTTTTGCTTGTTAGGGCAAATGTATAATCCACTACATTAGAGAGTCATTCAAAAACTATTGAATTAAATTTTGTTCAAATCATTTAGAGGTGCTGGAACCATTTGTGACTGCACTGTGAACATTATGAGCTGATTCCCAGACAGCAGCAGTTTGTCTGTCTTCACTGTGTTGTCTCCTTATCAGATTCTGACACTCGTCAGAGTATGGGAAGCTGAGATGAGGACACAGGCAGAGCAATTCCTAGGGCCTAGGGCCCAGTGTGTAATGGGATATATGCCCTTTCTTAAACATAAAACAGGGCTTTATAAAGAAAGAATATACAGAAAGAGGTGCACACTTCAGACATACATATGTCACACTGTAGGAATTTTTTTTTGTTTTTTTAAGCAAGTCAAGCTTGACTGTACAATTTACTATTCAAAAACTAAACTGCATAAAATCATGATTATAGTATTAATAATAGCATTAATACTCCCCACAGTGAAGCCTTGCAGCTCCAGTCGCCTCTGCCCCGAGAATGCTCAAGACTGTAAAATATGACTATAATATAATTAAGTACACTGTTACTATTCATATCTATATCAATAACAATGTATATTAAAATAAACTGTGTTGAATGAAACTGCTGCTGCTTTTGTGCAACTGCTAAACTGATGTTTAGGCAGATCCCAGCAGGTCAAACCACAACAAAATACTGCAGTGTACAAATGTCAATGTCACCTAGAGCTCCAGCATCTCCATGTCTTTCTGTCTCTCTCTGTTGCTCTCTGTATGTCTGATGGAAAGGTCAGCTGCTCAGAAGGATCTGAGCCCTCTATGGCTGATCTCTTCATCACAGAGCTGCCACACAGCCCATCAGTAAACATGTACTCGCTCAGCTGAGTCCTGACCTCCTCCTGCACCTCTCACATTGTATGAGGAGGTGGAGCTGCTCACCTCTAACAGGGTTCATCTTGTCAAATGTGCCACATATACTATGTCAGCATCAGTAAAACACCCCCTCATAAATCTGAAATACTGAGTGCTGCTTGAAAATAAATAAATTAAAAAAAAAGCAGCCCAACCCCACTGGGAACGTGACAAGAGCCACAGATTTTTGAAGGGTGTTAAAACAACAGATGTTTACTTAAGGCTACGTTTTGAGCTCGTGTCTGAGTGAGTGCATCTGTCTGACCTTCTCCGGAAAAAAGAAAAGCTTGCAGTTGGGATCCATTATCGCTTCCTAAACCTTAATAAGTAATTTTAGTGATTAAAATCTAACCAAAAAGAGTCAAAACCATAACAATAATATCCTCCAAAACACCCTAGCATAGTAACAAGTGAACTATATCTAAAAGATATTGCTCTTGTACAGAAGATCCACTTTGGTCTCTGAGCTGTATATAGAACATATGGCATGAAGTCCTTCAGGTGCATTCTTGTTTTTTGGTAAGGAAGTGGGCACATTCAGTCTAGAAGGTGGAAGGCGGACAAGTTGGTTAGCATGCTCAGTCTTTAGACTGTATTAGTGCAATGCTCACACACAGATACCTACTAGTTAGTTCTAAGTAACAGACCTAAGAAAATACATTTCACTCAGTGAAACTGGATCGCAAGCTTCTTGCTGTACTGGACTGCAACTCAGATTACTTGTCAGATAATTCCATGAAATTTCTTCAAAAGCCACAAACAGAATCGAGGAGTCTGGGTCAGAGACTCCAGTTAGTGGAGGTGAAGGTTAGCAGACCACAGACATCAGTCCGCATGGGCTATCCTGTCAATCTCTGCTGCAAATCACCTAAATTTAAGTCTCAACTGCATTGAGTTAAAAGAAAAAAAAAAAAATCAAATATTATATAATATAAAAATGCTAAATATGACATTTCTGGAACATCCATGTATGCTGTAAGTGTTTTACATATATATGTGTGTGTTATCATGTCTTTAAGCTATGATGCAATGCTAGCTCCATCCAGTAGGTGTTAAAAATGCATGAGATCTGAAAAACAGAATCCCATTCAACTATATTTATGTAGGACTTCAATAGATTACAAAGTATAACATTAAAAAGAACCACAAAACTATAAATACAATAATATACATCAAAGGAATGTTGCAAGATTGGAGCCAAATAAATTTCCACTTGCATGAGTGAAACATTTACATGTTATGTAAATGTTTGTTATAAAGTTACACTTTCTGACCAAATCTCAAGTAAAAGTACTGAGAAGATGTGAGACAATAACTGAGCTCCTTCACAGCCTCCCTCAGCCACTACACTTGAT
>VUQJ01006164.1:20849-33316 GCA_015108635.1 Andinoacara biseriatus
GAGTTTGTTCAAGATTTGCTCTCGCTCTGGGACTGCTGGCTGCCATCTGTGTACTATTTTTCATCCGTGGCACTCTCAAGCCTGCCGTGGCTCTATTTGTACGGTTGGCACATAGGATTGGCAGATTGGCGGGGGGGCAACGTTGCTCCCTGATCAATAAGTCAGCATCTGTCACCTCCTGAACGCACCGGGGGTGGTCAGCCCTGTTACGTATGAGGTGGCAGTGGCTTCTGCGGGGTGAGCGGCTGCGGCGCGTAAGCTGAATTGAGTGGAAGCGAAATGGGATTTGTTCTATCTCACTTGTTTGTTTGGCTAAGGGAGGGGAGCATGTTCTGTGGAGAGATAAAGCATGAATGTTGTACACTGTGTATAAGCAAGCAGCAGCAATTCCATAGACTGATAAAAAAAAGTGTAAAGAGCTGAAACTAAGAAGTTTCTTCAGTTTGTTCACTCTATCTAAATAAATGCACGAGAACATCTGGATACAGAAATGTTGGAAAACTCACATGTCACATGCAGGTAGAGCATGGCCGTCTCTGAGCCCAGGCTGTTCTCCCCGGTAGCGGTCACTCGGTAGATTCCCACGGCTTTGTAGATGTGTTTGATCCCATCCTCGATGGAGCTCACATTGGAATATGTAAGAGCATGGCCATCGCCAAAGTCCAGAGTGATGCTTGTCCTTGCCCCGTCACCCTGAACAGGACAAACACTTACAGGAAATCTGCAGATTTGACCTTTTTATAAAAAAGTTCACTCTGGTTTGAGGTTTTATGACGCTCCACCAACACAGAGCACCATTTTCCTTCTGACACAATATGTGTGGGTAATGCTTCTCACTATTCCTGCAAAGGTAATGGCCGTGATTTTCACTGTTGTTAGTCGCATCGGCTCAGTCTCATTTCTAAGGTGTGAAATTCTCCCATTTTTTTCAGATGCTTTCTAAGATGCAGGGACGTTTATGCCAACAGTGAGACGGATCTCGCTCCCAGCTCATTACGTATGGATGTTTCTAAAAGACACTTTGGGTCACAAGTGCAGTTTGTCCCAGTTTTGCAACAGTCTGGCTGACAAAGTCCTTCAGCCTTTCCATGCAGCCACTGTCTCGCTCTGAGACGACAAAGCATCATTTCCAGAGTTTCACTGCTGAAAATAATATATTAAATGCAACTGCTATTTTATTTTTCTATACAAAGATGAAAAAAATGTGGCTTTGCAGAAGGTTTTGCTCATGCACAGTAAAATAAATGGAAAAATCAGTCTTGCTCTCCAAGTCAGTGTCATCAATGAGTTTTTCTGTCTGTGGTTGGATGAAGAAAAACAATTTGCTGAAATCACTTTTTTTTCTCTCTCTTTTTTTTTTGTTTCATGTAATGTATCTGCATTTATGGCACCAGCATGGCTCAGTGGATCAGCGGGTACACCACATCCCTGTGGTGCAGGCAGCACAGATTCGGGTCTGACCTGCAGCCCTTTCCTGCATATCTCCCCCTATAAGCCCCACTATCTCACATAGGCAAAAAAACACTTATTTAAAAATGTATCTGGATTTAAAAACAAAACAGCCGACGTCATAACTGTCAGGAAGTGCCACCTAAAAGAGACTGGGCTCCTCAGCTCTGGAGTCTCTGAGACTTTCTTCGTCATCACTGATGATGAGAAGGAGCTCTGACCCTGACTTGGTGTGACAGCTCACAGGGCTTCATGGGAAACACTGAAAACCGCTCACCTCCTCCAGAAAAACAAGGAAGGTGACATTGGTGCCTAACACGGCTGTCAGCGAACCCTCACTGGTAACCAGGTGGAGACCTCTGGGTGCTTGGCTAGGACACTGCTGCCTCCTGGCTGTGTACTCTGCGCTCACACCAGCTGTACAGTTATTGGAGACCACTTTCCTGTAGCTGAAGGTGGAAAAGCACAGAAAACGAGTTAGACGTGCAGTCATACGAATGCAGACGAACACAAACCTGGATTCAAATATGATATTCTTTGTGAACACATCTCATAAAAGTGAGTGCACCCCTGACAGATCTGTGAATGTTTTATTATGTTTTCATGGGACACGCTAGAAATGAAACTAGATTTTCGGTTCAAACAGGTGGGAGCACCTCAATGTGAACACAGTGTCAATATTCTGTGTGCCCACTATTATCACCTAGCACTGCCATCACTCTCTGGGGCAGATTTCACCAGAGCGGCACAGGTTGCTGCTGGAGTCTTCTTCCACTCCTCCACGATGACATTGTGAAGCCCACAAATGTGTGCTCACATGTGGAATTAAGAATTTAAATAAGATTTCTATTGGTATGTGGTAAATGTATTTGTTTATATCTATATGGGTCCATTTTTGATTCATGCTGTGTTGAATATTGAGTGTGTATGCAGTTGCTCCACTCCCACCTGTAGGAGGCACTGTGAGATTGTGGTATGTCTGCCGATCGTGCAATTCCCTTGTATTATTTCAGCTATCTGTAAAGCTGCTCACGGGCGCCGTGACCCGGTACCCGTTAGAACATCACAGAGCTGGTGGACGTTAGACACCTTACGCTCCTCCAACTTCTGGTTGAGGATGCCCCACATAATGGTGGTCACACAAAATATTGACACTATGGGCACAATTTGGACATGTTCACTGTGAGGTGCACTCACTTGTGCTGCCACCTGTTTGGGCATTAATGGCTGTGCACTGAGTTGTTTTCAGAGGACAGTAAATCTATACTGCTACACAAGCTCAACACTTCCTCCTCTGTTATAGCCGAATTTCATTTCTATTTAAGCCGCTGCTCAGCTGCAAGCCACTCTGCAACCCGCCTCCAACACAACTCCTCATTTAAAAAAAGTTGTTTGCAATTAAATATTTACATTTACATGTTCAGATATGAAAAGCAGTTTGTAGGTGAGAGACCATCCACACCTGTGCTGGAGAATACAGTAAATTCATTTACGTAACCATGTTTATTCAGCTGGAGTCACAGAGGGCTGTAGCCTATCTTAGGTGATGCCGGGCAGGAAGCGGGGCACACTGTGGATGGACCTCCAGCTCATCACAAAGAAACAATTCCTACTCATCTCTGACCAATTTGGAATCATCAGTTAAACTGACACATTTGTCTCTGTGAGGCACAGGGAAAAGATTCAAACTCCACACAGTGCGGCCCCCAGCAGAGGTTTGAACACAGATGCTATTTTTCTGTGAGGTGCTAAGCAAGCCACCTTTAAACCACCCGTGTGCCAGAACAGAACAGACACTAAAATAAAAATGTATCAGGATGCAAAGTTTCGTGTCTACAGGGAGAGCTGCAAACAACCAGGCGAAAAGTCTCTCGGTATATTGAATGGATGCAGCTCCATCACTGACTGCAGAATCATAACTTCATGGTCACGTGATCAGGGTAGCAACATTTGCGGTTAATTCCCTCAGTCTCAGATTTATTTCTGTCCTTTTGAACCATCTGAAAGCTGTATCAATGAGATCAGTTCTAATTCCTGCCATTTGTCCATGTAACACACAACAGAACAATCAAGTCCCCACTAACCCCCACGAGAGCAACCCACCATCCAGCATCCAACTCATGTCTCCATTTCTAGAATCACCAATGAACCTAAAACATATGTCTGTGGGAGGAAGGGGAAGTACCAGGAAACATCCCACAGCTGGAGACGTCCACACAGCTGATGAGTGAATTAAAACCCAGGACCTTCCCAGCTGTGAGGTGACGGTGTTAACCACTGCACTTCCTCACCTGGTAGTCCTGATTTCCCATCCAGGTACTGACCAGGCCCAACGCTGCTTATCTTCTGTAATGTGGTTTTCTCAGGGTGGTCACGCAGGTTTTATTCACAACTATTTGTCCTCCAGTTCTTGGCCTCTGGTTACATTTTCCTAACACTTTAACTTTTTTTTATGTCTACCTTTGTCCAATATGAAAAACATAAGTATGAAAAAGTGGAGGAAAAATATGTAATCGTCTAATTTTCCTTTTCATATTTAGTTTTTCTTCTCGATGACCGTGTAGTTCTGATCTCCCAGTTGCATCATGTGGTCTTCATCATTGTTTAATTTTTTTTGGGGGGCACTTCAGCTATTTAAAAAAAGCCCTCATGCTTTACAGAACTGCCACCCTCACCCTGGATTTGGCACTGAATTTTTCATTCAAGCCTTTTTTGTAATTCTTGACACAATTTTCCCCCAAAATAGATCTTTTTTTTTTTTTATTACTGGTGCTTCATCCTTGTTGGTTCATGATTGTTTTTTAAAAGTGCAGGTTTGATCATTCAGCCCACATTTTCCTCAGTCTGACCACGTCGTCCCTGAGAAACTAATTAACGTACCCGGAGCTATTCAGCTCAAATGCACCATTCATTTTACCCAATCCCTGCGAGCCGCGGCTGAGACTGTGCATGCTGATTCTAGCCTGCTCTCATCCTCACCCGGTGCTGTTAAGGAAAGTCATCCCCGTTGTGCAACTCCTGGACATCGATGACGGATGGAACCAAAAGGCGGGGGTGCACTTGCCGTCCGTCCGTCTCTCAAAGCCGTAATCACTGTAACGATCCGACAAAAGAGACACGGTCATTAAATCGGGAGCCACAGAGGAAACGGTGTTTGGAAAATTCAATTCGAAAATGAGATGCGGGCTGTTAGAAGTGCAACACCTGCTTATAAAATGACTGATAATACTCACAGGGAAATCAATCAAAAGTTAATAAAACACTCTGAACTGAAAACAGCACCGTATTGTAAGATTATTGGATATTAAAATTCAACATGGAAACTTAATGTCATTTAAGTATTGACTTCAGAGGAGCTGCAGCAGCTGCTTCTTCGGCGCTCTTTAAACACAGCCCACGAGTTGTTTGTGCCATAAATTAAAAGGCAGAGCAGCGCTGTGTCCCCAAAATGATAGGGACAAATTGCCCCAATTAGTGCGACATGCACACAGATGCAAAAGTGTTGTGATTGTTAATGAAAGCTATTAGGCCCAGTGATTTATGGTTTTGATGGAGCTTATTCCAGAAACATTTCTCCTCGAGAGGCCTGCAGATATGGGACCAAAGTGAGAATAAAAAAAAAAAGCAAAATTAACATGTTGATCATTCAAAGAAAGCATTTTTTTTTCTCTAATGTGGAAAAAACATTCTCTGTGACTGCAGCTGTGATATCAGGAGTCACCAGTACAAAAAGCAGCTGAGTGATCATTTTCCTCTCAACACTTTGACCTTCACACACGCACACACACATGCATGCACACACACGCATGCACAAACAGGCATGCACACACATGCACGCACAGCTGACTGGTTTCTGTTTAGCAGCAGCCGCTGCGAGAACGTGCTCTGCAGTTCTAATCTGGAGGATGTTATCCTTCACGGTGATCTCTTATCTTTTAATCCCTCACTTAAACCCAGTTTCCTTAAACCCTGGGACATATTGCAAATGCATCTCTGCAGCTGATAAGACTGTGGCTCTGAGCCAAATACAAGAAAATACCTCACTTAACAATTAGTGTCTGTTTTTGTTGTTTTCTGTCCTCCCGGTGATGCCGTCACATGCTCGGATTTAAAATGTGCCTTTTTAAAACCACACTAGGAAAATACGAACATTAGTCAGGAAGTAATTTTTTCACAACACGTCAGAACGACGCCGCCGTGCACGACTGTCCCACATTTGAGTTACAAACTACCCGAGGAATTTTTAAAGCATGCCTTACAGAGAAACCAGAGCACTCAGAGCTGAGTCTGTGGATTCGTGTACGTGGGTGTCAGAAAGCAAACAAATATGTAGAAATAAGAATATCAAATCCTTCTGGCAGCAGGGTGCCAGAGCCTCAGTTAGAATGAGGTCTGTCAGGGAGTCCAGCATCAATGATTTGTTCTACACTGACAGTACAAACAGCATGAAAAATAGGACCAAGCTGCCCTGTTAGCATAATGCTGTGAACAGGTCACAGTGTCTCAGCTTAAAAGTGTCACTATTTCACTTCAACAGCAAACAAATGAAACGGACTCATTTTACATTTAATTATTAAACTCGAGCTTTCTGGCCAGTAGTTTCCCTTTGGTCCCGCCTCTTTCTGCTCTCTCCCCTCAGCCCTCTCAGCAGATGGCTGCCCCTCCCTCAGCCTGGTTCTGCTGGTGGTTTCTTCCTGTTAAAAGAGAGCTTTTCCTTCCCACTGTCGCCAAGTAGTTGCTCACAGGGGGGTGTTTGATTTTTGGGGTTTCTGTCTAATATTTATATGTTCTCAAAACTGAACCCACAACTTGTAATATTTAAAAGGGTAATGCCACCGATTTACTGTGACACACAAAGGAGAGTTTTTAACAAGAATTGTGGAAAAAGAAAATAACTTCCAAGTCATATTTGAAATATTTTGAAGACCCCTCTAATGACAGCCATTGCAAATTAGTGTGAGTTCATGCTACATACATAATTTAGTAAAAATGTATTAGACATTAAATATCGTCATCATGCAAAAATTTGCATTAAGTTTGTCAAGCGCAGCTGAGACAGTTGTGATGTCATCATTCATCACGACGAGCAAAATAACTTTTCTTTGTACATTTTCCTCAATACGGTGACACAAAAGGCAACAGAGTTTATCATGTCTTAACAAAGTTATGAAGCTGAACTTTTACAATAATTATTGGTGAATATATATTCTTAAATATAATTTAATGCAGTAATTTTAATAAACCAGATGATCATAAGGCGAGGTCAAAGGTCAGCCTAGAGGCTGTTTAACTGTGTGTGACATTATAAAACTCTGTGTAGTTTTTCATTTGTTAGTCAGATCTGGGCAGGTAAAAATATTTGGTTACATTTACACACACGATGGTTTATGTCTCATCACAACATGCGAAAAATGACGTATCCAGTCACACGGTTTGTTTGGAAGCACGAAAATGTTACTACAAAACATCAGCAACATTTGGCATTCATTAACCAAAAACACAGGACATCATATAAAATGTTATATGTGCAATAACAGTTTAATAATATCATCAGAATGTTTTCAGCTGTGACAAAATCTAAAAAATGATTAAAAATGATGCAATATTACACAAACTAATGACAGTGTTGCATGAATACTATTATTAGTTATTAGCAATATTGAATGATTTCTTTGTTTCACAGAAAAATAACTTCTTCACATCCATCCGGTCGCCAACAGTTCGAGTCGGAAAACATTTCAGCGACAATCAAAACAAAGTTTTAAAAATTTAAAAGAGGTTTCATTTAAAATCTGCTTGAATAAAGATTCTTATGCACAACCTTGATTTTTGATTTTTCTTTTCCTCCGGCTGGATGCAAATAATTTCATTGCCGTATGAGGATGAATATATGATCCTAAAATGTTGCCGAGTCCTACGTGTGTTTGTATTAATTCTTTATTCTCAGACCATCACTGAGGCTGCAGCTGCGATTAAATAATTTATATACATTATAATCAGATTTTCCAATGTCTTAATGATAGGACTGTCAGATGATGCTAATGTCACCCCTTCAGTGTGAACCTGGCGAGCTTCTGTCAGTGTCAGTGAACCAGGTAATGGACATTTGCTGACCTCACAGGGCCCTGCTGGGTGGTAAGAGGTTAAAGGTTTGAATTCTTAATGTGCCATTTAATTGTTATTTTAAAGAACATATAAGTTGGACTGAATGAAAATAAAACATACTGACCATTCAAAGTCAGACTCTGTGCAGTCACATGATGCCGATGTCATGGCCACCGAGTACGTCTTTCCCATAACGCACCTGGATGTGGGCTTCAGCTTCCGGTAGATTCTTTTGACTCCCATGAGGCACGGCTCGCCCTGCAGGGCCCGCAAACAAGTTCACATGGAAACAAAACCTCAACTCATTTTGTAACATCGTAACCATAATAAATAATTTACAGGACCACCGTGTGTGTCAGTGCGCGCGCACGTGTGTGTGTGTCTGCTTGTGTGTGTGTGTGTGTCTGCGTGTGTGTCAGCTGAGTGTGTGTGTGTGTGTATGCGTGTATGTGCGTCAGCTGTGTGTGTGTGAGTGCGTGGGCACACGCATGTAAGTGCGTGTGTGTGAGTGCATATTTGTGCGTGCGCGTGTGTATGTGTGCATGTGCCTGTGTTTGCCTGTGTGAGTGTGCAGCCATGTGCACATGCATGTGTGCCTGTGCATGTGTATGTGCATGTGAGTGCATTTGTGTGCACACGCGTGTGCTTGCACGTGCGTGTGTGCACGTGTATGTCCGTGCGTGCGTGTGTGTGTGTGTGTGACGAGCTCAGCTGCCTCACGTTGCTTCAGCTCGTTCCTGTTCAGCGAATATTTTCGGGAAGGTGGAGCGCGGCGCGCTAAACTCAGCAACTGTTCCTGCGTTGCGAGTGTCACACTGTAGCCGTGCTGCTCGAGTTCTTTTTTTAAGAGATTTTTTTGTGATATTGAGATGAACGACTATGAAGTAGCTTCAGCTGCAAACGCTGCCAGAAGCCGATCCATTTTTAGCCATGTGTATGTGTGGGAAGTGAATATGAAATCAGATGAGTGCAAAAAAGATGAGAAGATATCAGCAGCTTGTTTCCACTGCATCCTTCAGCCTACACGGCTGCTCTCTCTTTATTACCAGAACATCCTGTCTTTGTGCATTAGGTGTCAGTAGTGAGATGCCTAAAAAAATCTGCCTGCATCCACAAATAGACTGCCAGCTCCTTCCTTAACTTTCCCAGCTGACTTGAAACAGAAAACCTAACCTGTGTTTGCAGGTGGCATTTATTCTGGACCCACACTACCTCTGCAATTGGGCAGTTTAGTCTTGTAATTGGCTTGGACTCATGTCATCTTCTATGTTTCCATATGTTTTGATCATCAGCCTGCTTTGAGCATATGGCTGTCTTAATCAATTACAGAAGTGGGCCATGAATAAAGGCCCGCTTAAAGGGTCTGGCTCTGCTTCAGACCTGACCAGGTTGAGGGGCTTTTGCAGCAGGTTTAATGTATGCAGAGAGGTTTACTTAAAGCAAGAGGGAGGAATTATTAGGGATTGTGCAGCAGGAGCAGAGAGGGGTCCAGGCTCACTGCACAGCAATGCTGAAAACAAACTGAGGAGCTCTATGAGCGAGATGGTCTCCACAGATTTCAGACTTCCTTGAATGAATTTACTTCTCAGTTGAAAATAATAGCTAATTAATTAAAAAATGTAATTCCTTTTGGAGTGTTTGTTCATGCAGAATGAGGCGAGTCCTACCTGGAGCACAACATTTACTTCCTACCATTTTATTTCAGCCTCCCAATCACTAACTCTGAAACCCCAAAATATCAAAGATCAGGATTTTGGATTTTCCTGGCAATAAAGGGGAAAATATGTATTTTAATGATCACACATCAGAAACTATTAGTTGTAAATAGTAAATAACTATACAGTCAAAAATGTATCAAAAGGTGGATTAGCTTGGATCAAATGCTAAAAGATGAAACGGTTCAAGCATTTTTTTACAGGATGCAAACAAGTCAAAAATTATACTTGTGCTCTGATGAAGGCCTCACCTGGTCGTGCAGGTGCCACGTCTGATAATCCGCCTCTGTGCACCTCCTGTTGAAGATGGACCTGAAGTCTATTTTCACCAACTGCCACTCAGATCGATGACTCACATGGCCAAAAATCCTGAAAAAAAAGAGCCACACATGCTGCACTCGTTACATCCAAAGCATGCTGTGGATAATGATGGAGCTAAAATGATGTTAGAGGAAAAGCTGGCGAGCCAATCCCACAAAAAGATCAAAGCCACAAATACATTCATCCTGCTAATAAGCATTGTCTGATGAATCTTATTCATCTAGGCCACAGAGCTGAATTTTTTTTTTTGTCCACACATGATTAAAAACACATCTGTGAGCCTCATTGTTGCTGAACGACACGATCCATCATTATGGTGAAACGGAGCACCGAGGTCTATTAACGCCGATCCCACGTGCAGCTTTCTGATGTCCCAAATACACTTCAGAGCACCAAACTGAAAATACCTCCATCAATTAACTACTGCATTAATTAGTATTTGATACTACGAGCAGTGGACAGCGGTTTGAAGAAATTACAGAGCTCCTTTGAAACATGAAACACCAAATCTGCTGAGGAAGACCGAGAGTTAGAAAAAGCCAAATGTTCCAAAAAGATGATTGATGCTAGAAAACGGCTGCAAGCGTGGTTATATCAGAGAGCAAAAGTGTTAATCTTGTTCCAAAAAAAAGGGTTTAGAAGCCGGCCATCACAGGAGGAACCACGATGTAACAGAGAGGCTCGCTTTCATCGCGTCCCTCCTGGAAGGCGTTAGGGTCGAGCAACTGGACAAATATGCAGCTATTTGCAAATCCATCATGTTTGTTTTTTTTTATTTATTTTTGCTAATTTAGCAGTCTGCCTCTGAAAATGTAGTAATCCATCCATTTTGTTAACCACTCATCCAGCTGAGGCCTGTGGCCTCCAGCGCACTGGAGCCTATCAGGGCCAAAGGTGGGGCACACCTCGGACAGGTCGCTCATCCATCACAGACAGGACAGACACAGAATCACTGGCCGACCCAACAGGCATTTCTTTGGACTGTGGAAGGAAGCCACAGCACCACGATCGAGGGCTCCAGGAGGTGTGAGTCTGTGATTAATTAGCTCGTAAAGCGCAAATGTTAAATAGTGCCACACGGTGGCGCCTCCTTCCTCTTTGATGCGTTGAGCTAAAGCTACAGTACGAGTTATACGAAGGCACTGCTAGAAATTCTCTGCCACTAGCATGTAGTGCTACAGGAAGCTGACCGTCATTGCACTGCTGTGCAAGTCTCCTGTTTCTGAGCCAACAAGCTATCCTGGAGCTAATGCTAGCTGAGCTAAACAAGCTGTTCCCCCTGATCACCACAGACACGATCTTATTTCCACCTGTTTGTTCATGCATGCTGGTTCTGTCCAGTTTCACATCGGTCAGATCGACACCCACAATGTGGGTGTTCCAAAGAGGTGAAACAGCTATAAAAATGAGTGGAAGGTACCCAACCTCCACCCATAACCCGGACCTTAGGCTGCTGCAGACCCGGTGGATGTTCAGGTTCAAACAAAAACAGTCCCAGTTATATAATTTATTTTTATTTTTTTGCAACAAGTAGTTGCCGGTTGCTGGATTCTAGCAGGGAGCTGGAAAACTGAAAAACACATTATCTGACTGCAGAAGTCATCTGACTCTTTGTTCCAAGCACATGTGACAGGAAAAGCTGTGCAGTGAGCAGAGAAAGCTCAGCTTCTCTGTCCACGGCGGGTCTTTGGAGGCGCCCCACAAACCAACCGAGCAAAATGAAACATGCAGAACGAGACACACTGTGCATAAAAGCTTTGGGTCCAACCTGAAAGTGAAGTCCACGGTATATAATCCCCAATATTATGCTAATACTGAAAATTGTATTTTAAAGTTCCACTCAATCAGAATGAAAAGCCGTATTTTTAAACTGGTCAGAAACAAAGCGCAGTCCAAGGTTATGAGACTAACTGGATAAATATCCCATCTCTGGCTAAATTGAGTGGCTGTGCGTCTTTGCACTGACCCCTCCTCACCGTTCACACAACAGCATATTTATCACAATCAATCTGTCAATTAGCTCCTGAGGCAGCCAGCCGTGACAGGCACTTACTGTAAAAATGAGTACAAATTGATAAGAAAACAGCGCATGATGGTCTTATGAAAACGAATGGTGTGTCTGCCAGCGGAGAGGCTCCGCATTCGAGAACTTATTCTCCCAGCACTGCCCCCCCCCTAAAAAAACCAAGGCAGCGTTTTCTTTCTTCCCTCCCCTGCCCCGTCTCCCCAGCTGTGCCCGATCACTCTCCTGTAGAGCTGACTCCACAGCCGCCTGTCAGTCTGTCATTTATGGCAGGTATCATGAAACATTGATGTAACGGCTGCTGTAACACGTCCCAAAGTCCTAAATCTCTGCTGCAATAAGGCAGCAGTGCTGCGTCATACCATATGCACGCACTCCTGCTCTGGGCTGTTCTAATAATAAATGTGAAAGAACACAGAAGGAATCTTCATAAATCTGATTTCTGGGGGCACGCTAAATCATCCCCACTTGTCTCCCCACTTTTTTAATGCAGTTAAAACTTTTCTTTTTTTAAAAAAAAAAAGTTTCTCGTCTGTTTTCTCTGGCATTTTTTTTTTGTTTTTTGATCATTTTTCTTCATGCTCTTCAAATGGGCAGCCACGTTGTCGCCGGCTCCTGAAGCATTGATCTCCTGTGATCATAATCAGGAGACAGCCAGTTCTGATGTTGGCTAAACGTTGAGAGAAACCTTTTTCCTTTTTTTTTAATTCATGAAAAGGAAAACAGGCAGGAATTCTGAACGGAGCAGCCTGAGATGTAGATGGAAGCAGCGCAGGGTCACAACATGAGAGAGCACACATTTAAAGACAGAATTCACTATAAGAAAAAAAAAAAAAAACAAAAACCAAATCACC
>VUQJ01006164.1:33336-46217 GCA_015108635.1 Andinoacara biseriatus
ACGAAATCCACTCACGTCATGATGAGAGTTTCCTCCCCCGGCTCTCCGAGCACCCCGTCCACAAACAGGGGCGTGCTCGTGAAGCTGTATTTGTTCCACTGCCGTCCTTCATCAAAGCTCAACCTGGGAACACAAACAGCTGCTTCACAAGGGACCGCTGCTAATCCCTCAAGTGTGTGCACACACTAATGACCCTGAGAGTCGACTAACAACTTTATTTTATATTCCACGCAGGGCTGAAGGTTCTCCGCTCAGAGAACACTGATCAGAGGTAAAGTCATTATGCTTTCACACACAGGAAGGCGAAACTGAGCGACCATCGTCAGTCTCCCCAGAACTGGACCGTCCCTTCGTTTGAAGACAAACTCATTTGCCTTTATTTGACTAACTCGAGCCTTTGAGTTTCCTCCGAGAAAATTAGTCATGCTGTGACAAACGGCGTCTTTTGTCATAATGACTCACCACAGGTGTCGGATGGGAAGCGGAGTGTGTCTTATTGCTACCAAGGCCCCTCCTTGGTCAAGATACAGCACTGCGTACTCCTCATCGAAGATCTGCGGGGACAAAAATGCTCTTACTGGTGCACACATCACCCTGCAATTTTTCAAGTAAGCAAAACACACACACACACACACACATCATGGCCCTGCTTTGCTACATTAGCTTCCAAATAATTATTTTTCATTGCTGCGTTTAATTAGAAACAAGCGCCATAAACTGAAGTGAATCCAGGGTGGTGGGGACCATCTATGTGTGCTTTATGCAGGAACTGAATTTAACTGCTCTTTAAAATTAATATGATTGTTGACCTTAAACACGGTGGCTGTTGTGTGAGGATTTCTATGATAAATCTGAGTGGGGAGGAGGACGTTCTCAGTGAGAGGACGGAGGTCACTCAGTTCATTGTGCTCCGTATGGTGAGTGGCTCTGTGCTAAAGATTTAACGGGGCACATCGTTGGGAAAATTAATTATCAGGCATGAGGCTGTAATATTAATAAATATAATGTATTTGCTGCACTGCATGAGTGTGTAATTGCAGGAAGTTGATGTTAGCCAGCAGCAGTGACTTGGCAAACTTTGCAGCTCTTAAATTAAAATTAGTTTTTGTTTTGAAATGAGAAGAATTGATCTGATTAGACGGTTAGAAGCACAAACAGAAGCCGTGGGGACGGGTTTTGTTTCTGAACAATGATGCTGATTATTTAATTGGTATCATTTTTATGTGGATAAATATTTAAGGGATTGGTCTGGCTCGTACCTCTTCCAAGGAGGTTATTTGATTGGTTATTTGATTTATTTGCTGCTACGGGATTGGCCCAACTTAGAAATGATAAACTATTAGAGTCCGCATTCTTTCCTGTTCCTCGCTTCTTCGTAAACACATTTTAAAAATGGCAGACACTGTCCTGTTTTTAAACAAGAAAACATCCCATAATAATATGAGTACAGGAGTCAGATTCTGAGTTGAAGCTTGGCTGGATGTTCCCTAATTCCAGCTCCGCAGGGATTCCTTTTAGCTTCAGTGGTCTGTGGGAGTCTAATCGCCAAATATCAAATTTTATTTCTGATCAATAAATCATGTTCATTTCCTCCTAACGATCTCTCCTTATTGAACTAGAGTCGGGTGAATTTTCAGATTTGATGGATGTATGCAGCCAGCTTTGGTTATTAATTTGACTACTGTTGCTTTCAGTTATGCTAAATCTGTGTGAGTGTGCAGCCATGTGCACACGCATGTAAGTGCATTTGTGTGCATGTGCGTGTGCTTGCATGTGCGTGTCTGCACATATATGTCCGTGCCCGGGCGTGTGTGTGTGTACGTGCATGCGTGCGTGTGTGTGTGTGTGTGTGTGTGTGTGTGTTGGGCTGTAAAACAAACAAACAAAAAAAAAATCACATTATTTTTGGTCATTTTGCTAACTATATTGTGGCCGTCCGTCCTCGGGGGATCTCTGACCTAATCACCTCATATTCATCACCGCATTGGTTTGTTTACACGTGTGAGGCTGATTCATGAAAGTCAGCAACAAAATGGAGCGGTGGATTGCCACATGGATGATTATGACGAGGGTCGCAGGTCATTTCAGATTGATGGTCAGCCATATTTACTGGGACTGGAGTCCACAGAAAGCTAAATTAAATGACAGACAGAAAGACTTGAGGATGTTCTAAAAGACGGCGCACAGTGTTCACCGCTGTGGTGCCAGCTGCTCATTCATCCACCTTCCTGTTTTCACCTTTCCAGAAATCACCCAGGAGAAAAGACAAAGAGCAAACATTCAGCTCCCCAAAGAGTCGGGAAAAGCTGCTACAACTGGGAAAAGCGTCATTTATGTGCTAAATACATAATCAGATGCTAAACAGAAAGTTTCCTGAACCTCACGCACTCTGTTCAACAGTCTGGTCACTTGTCATCACCTGGAACAGAGACGCTCATGCTAGCTAGAAAGTGATGTTTTCACAGCGCAGACGTTGACAGTGTGTTTCCTGCTGACTGTCAAATGTCAGTCAACTGTTGCCATGTCAGAAGCACACCAGAGGCTTGAAGCTTAGATGTTGCTTCCTCAAATATGACACATATGCACAATTAGTTTACCAGCAGGACTTTACAACAGTCCATAAAAACAGTAGTCTCACCTGTCTCCAAGTGTTTCCTGCATCCGAGGTGATAAACACACTGACGTTGCTGGTGGTCAGTTCTGCCCCAGTGGAGCCTGCAGGTGGGGCAAATTCACAGAACAGACAGAAAACAAACTTGAGTGTTTTGGGGTGGAAAGGCCTGATGCACAAAAAGGAAATTAATTTCTGACAAAATACACCACGACTTTTATACAGCGGGAGGCTCCAGTCTGCAGCTGCGGACCAGGGTTGTAATTACAGTCCTCCAAAAGATCTATTGTGCAATGCAACATTTGCCCATACTCCTAAATTAACCAATAAATCCCAATTACAGTATCCCTCATTCAGCAGTTCTGACTACATTAAGACAAGCTTTCCTAATTCTCTGCAGACGGCTGTAATTGCTTTAATTTAGCCTGTAATCGGCACCAGGTGGCGTTTTTTTTTTTTTACAGAGTTTGTCCCCTAGTCTCAATACCTCTTGAGAAGCAATAGGCTTCACACTGAACATCTGAGGGCTACACAACAACTGCTGAACGTTGCTGGTGACTCCTCTAGCTGATCTTCTCACTGTGCTGAAGTGATGCAGCGGTCGGTGTAGCTACAATGTATCTGTAGCATGCGGTAACAGGCCAACAAACCTATAACTTCCATCCAGAGAAAGTCAGGAAAAGAATTTTCTTCTATCCAGGTAATCTGATGGCTGCAATACAAACTTCCCAGAACTGCTAATCTTCGGTTTCTAGTCTCATGTTTTCTTTCTTTTTCATGGTTCTTTTACTGATCAACAATGACTTTCTCGAGTCTTCCGCCTCGACTGCGGTTTGTCTTCAAAAGACAAGAAACAAATGTTGCGACTGAACAATTCAGAGTGGAGATGAAATACTGTAGGATGATATTGTCGCAGAAGTCTGATCTTTGGGCACATTACCCAACAATCCTATTGTAATGTGTCACAAATGAGACTCTAAGAAAGTCTGCTGAGCATCCAAAGGTGGAAGATTAAGCTCTAACATCCCTGCAGCTTTCCTAACCCTCTCTACTGTGCTCAGATAGACACATTTAGCTGCCCACAAAATCCACATTATAATCATGTGGCGCAGTAGTTTATAGTCCAGCTTTCTATTATTGAGTTGAAGTCAATCTCTTGTCCAACACTGAGCTCAGCGTTCGGCCTTACTGCTATAAAGGTTAGCTTATAACTATGGTCCAAAAAGAATGAGTATTTCTAAGTGTGGCTTGTTCAGTATTATCAGTGTAGTATAAAATAAAGTGTGACTATAATCACATCCACTGTCATGGGGAAGCAGTCTAACAGAGTTGGCCTCACCCCAAACACCTCCAGCTCTTCAGAGGGTACTCAGAGACATTCCCCAGCCATTCAACATGCA
Source organism: Andinoacara biseriatus (assembly GCA_015108635.1). Classification (NCBI taxonomy): domain Eukaryota; kingdom Metazoa; phylum Chordata; class Actinopteri; order Cichliformes; family Cichlidae; genus Andinoacara; species Andinoacara biseriatus. Next base: position 37,348 of record VUQJ01006164.1, read on the forward strand.
TAATCTCATCAACCTGCCCCGGGAGTTTCCTCCCAGCAGGACACTTTCAGTCTTATTCTTTCTGTCACGACACACAGCTTATGCACAGGAATGTAGCCTGGCCAATAATTTGACAGCTTTGCCTTCATGCTTTAACCACAACAGACCAGTACAGTGATGGATTACATCCCATCGACCAGTCCATCTGTCAGCCTCCCGCTCCACTCGTGAACAAGACCACGAGAACTCTAACGCATTAGAACCTTTGAAAGCCACCCCAGGTCACATTAGAAACCCGCCATTGTCCATCACAGGGATGGCACTCACAAATGACCATTGACATTAATATTCTGAGCATTTCTTTATGTCTCAAGAACGGCTGTATGAATACATATTTCTCCACCAGCACCAAAGATGCCTCCTCGATGAGAGGCAAACATAATCACGAAGCTAAAGAAGTCCAGTTACCTTCTTTTGAAGACTGAGAACTGAATACACGTGTTATCAACGAACGTGTTTTGCTTCTTCTTCGTCTTTCACAGACATCTTAATAACCCCACCTTAACCCTGACCTTTTCACATGTCACACAACTTTATAAAAAGATGTATGAAATGTGCCTGAAGTGGCATGCTATTTTTACACAGTCGCATGATATCATGACTCATCTGCAGCAGAAAAGTGTAAAATCATGGTGATTTCACCGAGAGCTTCGGATCTGAAATACATTATACTGTTTTGGAACCATATCCCAACATTTCAGTCCTAAAATGATCCAAAAAAACGATGGTCTGGAATTTAAAAGAACAGATTTCTTTCCTTGAGGATAGACAGGTGGGACTTATCAAATAAATTATATTCCTCATTCATTTTTCACCGTTCTGTAGCTTAAATAATGACAGATTGAACCAAATGAGTCAGTTCTTCCCCTCCGCAATCAGTGAATTCACAGAAGTTCACAGAGGTCTGGGCAGTCATGCTGATAGCGTAAGCGTGGCCTTCTCCAGACACCTGAGGCCTGTGTGTTATTGACAGTGCCGGTCCACGCGGGAGTAAATATCACAGGTGTGAATACACCTAGGGGGCTGCTGATCTCATATTCCTCTATTTTTCTTTCTTCAGACTGAATAAATTAGAGTCCTTGCTTGTTTTTCACGTGTTCTCAGGAACAATGCTGCTCCGAGGGCTTTCTGTTACCAAGTTATCGCTCCCTGTTTAAAGGTGAGGCGATGCCGGCGTGCTGTCATATGCTCGTGGGAGTCGTATACTGATGCTAAACTCAAAAAAAGCTGCAAACAACACAATGCAGCTGCAAAGAGGAGCGAGTGATGAGAGCTGCCTTCATGCTGTATGGAAAATGTGCATGAATACAGATGCAGTTTGGAGGTTGGTTCATGTCTCTGTTATTGGATACTAACCTTATTTGATTAACTGAATTATGGCGAATTGTCGTCTGTTTTAATTGTTACCTTTAAAGAGTATAAAAACACCTGTGAGCACTTTCAGTCAGTGACTACAAAGGTTTCTTTCATTAAATAATTTAATGACGGATAAAAACAGCAGCTTTGTTTTCAGAGAAAACGCCTCAGAAGACGAGAGAAGAGAGAGCACGATGCCGAAAACGGATTCCCTCTCACCCACCTGATGCCACGATGATCCCCGGCGCCGTGTCCCGGCTGGCTATGTTTCCAGATGTGTAGGGATTTGCAGACACGTGAAGATGGAGATGTAACGAACAGTACGGCTGCAGAGGAAGAAAAAAGGAAAATCCAAAACTCAATCATCTAAACTTTAGAGTCGTGCCAACAGCATCATTGAAAACCTTCAAAAGACGCTTCTGTGCAAATCTGGCAACCCTCCCAAGTCTTAATTTTCATCACAAACACCGTTTCCCCATTGGCTGGCCTCACCATTAGTTTTGATTGGGTTAACCTTTACAGACACAGTTCTCATTACGACCCAGCAAAATGCCAGTGGTGCAGGCCATGTTGTGACGGGCTGTTTAGAGGTTTATTAAAACTCTGACATTTCCTGACAAATGACTGTATAATATGGGTGGAAGGCGAGGCATGTCGCAGAATCGCTAATTGGTTTATCAAAAAAGGTGATTATTTCTGTACAAACAGTCATTTCAAGAGGACCTATGCTGTGATGTGCTACAGTGACACCGACTGTCAAACTGTGGTCGTCCTGCAGCAGAAGGTGATTAAAGTGAGTGATCTTGTGCCGAGACACATTCTCTTATCCTTCTGGAAGTCACCATCCTGATGATGGCTGTGGCGCCACCTTCAGGTATTTTTTAAGCTTCAAAGTTAGCATTTCAGTAGCCACCATACTGGTTCCTTTAGAGCCAGAAGAGATCATATCTTGAATGCTAACTGCTAATGCTAGCAAGTCTGATTAGCATGCTGCACCCATACACTGAACAGGTGCAGTGCAGGGACACTGATACCTGTGGGAAATTAGTACAGATTAATGAAATACTGCTAGAACTGGAGCACACGGTACCACGCAGCAGAACACGTTTTTATCAGGTAACTTGATTTTTAAAATGTTCCACTTGGCACCAAAACTACAAACATGGTGAAGAGGTCTGCTTTAGCGGAGATGAGGCCTGGCAGTCTGTCTGGCCACGCCCCTAATGGTAAGTCTGTATGGGGGCAAAGTTCGGAGGTGGGCGGGATCAGAGTCTGCGCTAACCAATAGGGACATGTCTTCATCGTTTGACTTTAGGCCCTGCCCAGGATGTTCATGTTCCCAGCACTCAAATCTCTTAAAGTTCAACCAAAAACTGGGAGCATCAAAACCAAAACCAAAAGATTTCTGATGTACAAATAAAAGTTTATGTCTTGGAAACACCTTTTTCTCTTCATGAGAAAAAATGAGTCACTTGAATAAAAAAAAAAATAGTTTTATAGGCAAAACTTTTGTTTTTTACAAAATAAAATACTCCATTACAAAAAATTTTATTACAATTCCAAAAGTTTTTTTTTTTAATTGTAATTAGTTTTTGTTTGATTGAATAATATTGAGACAACTTTACCTCCATAAGTCTGAGCAGAAGCCAAATTGGTGAGTTCAAAAAAATCATCGCCATCCAGTGAGAGGGAGAAGCTCTCCATAGAGACCAAAACTGTTTGGTACCAAGTTTTGAACATGACAGACTGAGATTATAGAGACTGACTCGCATTTGGAGCCTGCCTCGTGTACCCATTGGGGGTGCTACAGATTTTGGCACCGTGAGCTTCATTTCGCAGCCCTGGATGTCGACACTTGGTTGCTACTTAAATAACACTTTTTGAATCTCCCTCTCTTTAAACGGTCACCCCATTGTTGCTTTTTGGTATTTCTTACCACCTACATGCAAACTGCGCTCCATCCACTGACTGCTGTTTCTAACTTTATCTTGGGAATCTGCACAAATGTCTTTCCTGTGCTGCTGGCAGAAGCCTTTTCCCCTCGTCCAAGGCCGACATAACAATTTCTGCAGAAAGGAAAAGTGTGCTTCCTTTCATTCCCCCTTTGAGTCGTTGGTTTTTCAACATTTCAGTTAACAGAGAAATCGTAGAGAAGTAACGACTCAAAGCGGCCTCCAATTAAGAAGTGATCTCCAGTTTCACAGTGAGGTTATTTACTTAGAATTCTGAACTTTGCTACTGAGTGAAAACTCCACTAGAAAATGTGAAGCCTCCAACTTTCTGGAGGCTTTCAGGAAGAAAGGCGAAAAAAAAAAAGAAGCTTTTCTGTCTGACAACTCTTTCTCTCTGTGTTTCCTTAAATGGGAGGTCAGCTTATTGGACTGAATCAAAATGGCTGACCTTTCAGCTCAGCAGCCTCAGAGCACTCAGCTTTGACGGGCGCTGCTCTTTCTGAGCTCAGCCTCTCGTTGCTGCTGGGATCAGTCAGCTCCTGTCAAGGCTTCTCTTTGATGGAAGCGCGCACATATAAAAACACGTATGAACGCCGGCAGATGCGCAGAAACTCACCAGCACGCAGTGAATGCTGTTGCCCCTCAGGTCTTTGCTCGGTGCCTGCAGTAACCTCCAGTCTCTGCCTCTGTTGTAGGTGATGTACGTCTTTACTTGGTTATCTGTCTTTTTGTTGGCGAGAAACATCCCTTTGATTCCTGCTACCTGGGGAATCAGAACAACTCACAGCTTCAAACGAAACCCGGGCAGGCTTTATTTGACCAAAGAATGTCAACATTTTCCAATTTTAAGTCACGCTGCAGAAAACGAATCACACGCCTCAAGGAAATCTGGCCACGTGCGCCTGCTTCTGCATTCCCGACAAAAACCAAACACAGCCACAAACACTGAGTGGGAAATGATCGACTGTCTGGAGACTTGTGAATAATCGATGTGTGTCTTAAATGAATCTGACTCCTGGTTGGAGAGCTGCAGGACGGCTCAGGGATGCTGAATTGAGTCTGTGACAGTGGCATCAGGCACTGAAACTCCACTTTAGTAATTGACAGATACTTCAATCTTGCTTGGAGGAGAGATTTAGCACATCCTACGTTTCAGGTGGCGACCCCAATCAAGACAGTAGATTCGATTCTATTGCTCAGGCCGCGGCAGACATGAGCGGCATCACCAGCAGCTTAATTATTAGATTCACAGATATAGTTCTATTCTATGTTGGACCTGAACGCATCAGAAACACACTTTCTGTTCTTGGATTAGGTGTGTTGTGTGAAGTGATATCTGCAGTTATTAATCAAAGGAAGAAATAATCTCAGGCTTCTAAAAATCTATATCACTGGCACGACGCCCTTTCGCCTTTGTTGATGTCAGCACTTTGAAGCTGCTTCGTATTCACACAACATACTCCGAGCACTGTAGGCCTACAGCAGCAGGGTTCCTTTTCAAAGTGACAAAACAAGTACATTTCATCATGTCTGCCTCGCAGCTCCAACATATTGATCAGTGTTCATAATAAACTCACAGTCCGGGCGCTCATCAAGCAGCCCTGTTATTTAAAAACAGCATTGGCTGAAATGAAAGCGCAGACTTCAGAACCTGAAGTCATTCGGGTTCCTGCACTGCGTGACACAGATGTGAGCTCCCTGTGGCTGCTGCAGCAACACTTTTTTTTTTTTTTTACCTCATAGAGGTCGACCATGACGTTTCCCTCGGGGCCCATGCTGCTGACCACGTTCTCCAGAGCCAGAGTGTAGTAGACCCCCGCAGTGTCTGACACATACAGGTTGTAGGTTTCATTCTGGTTCCACTCCTGCACGGCCGCAACCACACGGTTTTCATCCGTGCTGATCACATGCAGGTCCTGGTGGGAATCACATTAACATCGTGTTTTTACCTTTTTAATAATCCTTCTTATTCTAGTCCGTGACATTCGTGCTGTACCATAAACAATAAATCGATATACATGCAGGGCTGCACACACGTTACACCTACAGTACCTGCTCAGCCATCGACTCTCATGCATGAAGCTCCCAGCACACCATTTTTGTGCTGATGTTAAAGGCGCGTATCATGCTTTTAAATCCTTCCTTTTCACATGTAAATCATTAACTTGTGGTCTTTATAAAGTAGAGCTGCAATGTTTTGCTGTAAATTCCTCGTTATTGGAGCTCCACAGACCCTCTGTCACACCTGTTCTGAGGCTCGTCTTAGAGCAGCTGGATGTGGTGCCGTCTCTGATTGTGAATGAGACATTTCAGGCCCCGCCCTCCTCCAGATCGCAGAGCGTTCCACTCCAGCCTGTTCGGCCATTTTTGTAGTTTGATAGCAGAGAAAAACAGGGAGGACTTTCCCCACTGATGTGAGGACATGTCTGAGAAAAATAATGTAACCAGGCACTTCAAACAGGCTCTGATGCCGGGGGGTGATGTAAGGTTAATACACCCGAACCGACCAAACATTTTGATTTGCCTACATGCAGCTTCAGCATAACTGAACTGCACTACAAAATCACTGCTAGAAAAAAAAAAGGAGGATTCACGAGATTGGTTAGCCGAAAGTCCGTGACCCTGTTTAGCAGTTCCACAGCAAAATAATGTGACGTAACACATGAGAAAACATAACCGTGAACAGAGAAAACTGAACAGACTGGAAATTATGACTCCAAAAGAATATAAAGATATCTACGCGGCACCGGGAGAGAATGCATTTAAATTTCCTGCACAGCTACACACTCAAAGTACACAAAAAATTTATTTAAGTGCTAAAAAAAAAGGATTTTGCACGATACGTCTCCTTTAATGCCTGAGGCGGCATTAGCATCAGCTCTTTGTGAGCTCTTTAGAACAACGCTTCCCCTCACAGATGTAAATGCCAGATACTTGACTTTATGCACCTGCAGCAAAGGGGCCCCATACTTTTGTCCATATAGTGTGCAGCAATCTGCTATCTAGAATTAGCACGTAAAATGTGACATCAGTTTGTATTATGAGCAATGTGCTGACCCGGAAATGGATTGGATTTGTTACACGGCTTCGTGTCACGTCTACACTGTCACCATAATCATCACCAGCTGGTGGAAGGACAGACAGTTATGTGGATTTTTTACTACAAATGTCACAGTGAAAATAAAACGCCTTCTCTTTGTGAAGTAAATATTAAGTAATATCTAGATTGAGAAGAGAAGCAGCTTGTATTCACACTGTTGGCAACAGTGAGCACACCGTACTTTATAATCTACATTTTGTTCATTGTTTTTACTGAATAATCGTCCCTGTTTAGGCACGCTCCTAATATCATTGTCAGTTTAAAACGACACAATAAAGAGCGTGAATTTACTCTAATTTGTAATGGAAATTTGTAAAAGCTTTAATTTGCTCTTTGAGGCAACAACTTTGTAAAAAGGAAATATAAAATCTTTTTTTTATACTGTATACATATTGTTCTCACACCCCTGCTGGGCTTAATCATATTCATTAATCAGAATTGCTTCATGTTCAGTATTCATGTATTTCAACTAAGAGGATACAGCAATCATTACCACTATGTCAGGCTTATTGGGCAGAGATTATGCAGCTGAGGCCATGCTGTTCAGCCGTGTGCTTCATCTACCTCTGACTGTGCCAGTAACACCTTGCAGTAAGCCGACAACAACCGGGGTGCCCAGGGCCTGATTGAATAAAACATGTTTAATTGTCGATGGGGACATGACGAGCGAGGCCGTGCGTGCACGGAGCGGCGCAGGATAACAATTCTGGAAAAACTGAGTCACTCCCGGCCTTGATTTGCCCACAAATAACAAAGAGGGCACCACACAGAGCCTTCCGGAAACTTCAGACTCAGTGCTGAACAAAGCTGGAAGCACATTTTCAGATATAAATAAAAAAAAAACTTGTTACCTTGGGCAGCGTATACTTGGGCAGCTTCATAGGGGTGAAGACATCTCTTTTAGCAGACACATAGTAGATTGGCCTCCCCCCAGTTGACACCTTAATGCAAGGGGAAAAAGTTTGTAGATAGCACAGACAAACACACACACATACAGCATCTCTGTCTAACAATGACCTTGAAAAATTCCCCAGAAAACATCTTTTCTCCTCCATACACGTCTGTAATATTTTTCACTGAGCAAACTGGACAATTACCCACCTGGACAAACACATACTCATCTTGCACCACCAGAGAATTGGGGTCAATGTAGCCGGGGAATGGTTTGCCCTTGTTGGCGTCGGTGCAGTTCTGCAGCTTGCAGGTGACATACAGCGCCTCTGCTCACACACACACACACACACACACACACACACACACACACGTCAAGCCCTGGCATCAGCAATGGTATTAGCCAATGAAGAAAGGCAGCCTTCACCGGGAGCCAAGCAGCCTCTTTTGGCCCCCTACATTACTCGTGTCAATAAAGTGGTCCCAGTGAGGGAGGAGCTGGGTGGAGGGGAAGACAGATGACCACAGAGGCCAATTGCTTTCTTTGCCTTCAATCGCAGCGCTGGGAGAGAGCCTGTCCCCGCACATTAGCCTCTGCCAAATATGTGTCGGCTCCTTCCACGTGTGCATGATCAATAGTGATGGTCTCTGGCTGTGTGACTGCAACATCTGACACGACTGATGTTTGCATGCACGTTTGAATGATTGGCTTTCCTCTATTGTATTGGCTTCGAGAGAAGGTGGCGTGCTCACTTAGAAACTGCATTTAGCAAATAAATCAGGATGGATCAGCAAAGGCTGATATATCCTGATTTTCCATTTCTCAGTAACGTCAAAGACTGCACTGCTGTCTGCAGTAAGCTAGTCATAACTGTTTAATGGGATGTATTTTTCCTTAAGTTCTCCTTTAAAATAGAATCTCATCAGTTACAGAAACAGAATCTGAGACAAATAAAAAGAAGTACCACTACAAAGTACCACTGAAGTACTGTGCAAGTAATAAGTACAAGAAGAGCAAACTACTGAAATCATTTTGTAAATGATAAAATGAAATTGCAAATAAAACAAAAGAAATGTTTGTTTAGTTAACAGAGTGTTGGAATAACAACCGAATATTAACTTGTTTTCATACTAAAATTTTTTTCCCACTTTACTGGAATTGAAATAATTAAAAAAATAATATAGAATAGAAAGTGTAACTGCTGACGTGCAGTCAGCGCTTCCTAACAGGTGCACTTCCGCAAAACAGTTTATAAAAGCAGGAAAAACATTCCTGAATCTGATTCACTCCACAGGGTTCCGTGCTGGGCCCTAAAACCTTTATATGAATGGTTAGCTATGAATTATAGCTTTACTGTCTTTAAAAGAAATTAAAAATGTACTTTACTTTTTATTTTTTTATCTTGGTCTTTGTTTTTGGTGAAACCTCGTCATGAGCCTGGCTTTTAGAACATGCTAAAGGGAAGATGTCATCAGCCAAACTTTGGGCTGTACCTTATTTATCACTAATTTGTGTTCTTTGCATTTTATTC
>VUQJ01006179.1:14487-25018 GCA_015108635.1 Andinoacara biseriatus
AGGATGAGAGGATTATGGGAAGAAAAGGAAGTATGTGGATATATTCCAAGCAGTCAGAAAGTGTGAGTGACAGGGTCAACAATAGAGAAATTAGCTGTGCCGGAGAAAAGGGCAGATCAGCAGTTTCGAAAGGTTGGCAGAGAGTCTAAGAGCTACAGAGGGAGGAATGTAGAGAGAAGCTTGCAGCCTGAGGATGGCTGAAGGTTGACCTGATAGAAATGCAAACACTGATTGTAATAACGTCAGATGAAAATGCTACTTTAGAGACTCCAACTTTAAATTATGGTTAAACAGAATGGATATTAAAATGAATGCTGTTAACAGTATTTTTAAACAGCACTGTGCACGCGCCTCAAATCCTAAATTGATTTTTCTCAGCTTCTTCACACCAGGAGTTCAGCTCTGGGCTACTGGCCCCATAACTACAGTAGGACATAGCTTTAACATGTTATTCCAGGACAATATTTTCTCATTTGGTGTAACTGCAATGATTTATGTTCATTCATACTCTGAAGCCACCACAAAAATGTCTCTACATATATTGTGTTAACTAAGGTGAGAAGAAAGAAATCTAACAGTCTTGGTGATTTTATTATTATTTTCCAATAAGTGAAGCCAAAATCCGTAAAATAAGAATCAGAATACTTTATTGATCCTAGAGGGAAATTCCTGTTGTTAGATGCAAATAGGTAAAGCAGAGGAACAGACTGCTGCAGCTCAATAGCAGGAAGATGATTCCTTTATTATTCACAAGGACACGATAAACCACATTGGCAGTAATGACATTCAAGCAGCCTCCTGCTGTGGTGTCGTAGGGTACTTAGCTGAATATGACACTCTGCATCTATCCTTTGTGCATATACAGTACAAAGGGTTAGACGACCTTCCTTTGGGCCCCTTCAGATGGGGCACTGGGGACACAGACAAGCACGATCAAGCTGCATGTAGTTGATGATGGTCTTTTACTATTTGAGCTGAATAACACAGATCTTCTGAGCAGATGCATCCATAATAAAGCTTTTGTTTTTTAAATCATAAAATGATTCCATTTATTTGTGGCAGCTATGCAGTTTAGCACTGGCTTCTGAGGGAAAAAAATAGCCCAGTCAGCAGAGCCAAGGAAAAGTGAGGCAATGGCTCAGAGGATCAGCTGACTGGGGGCTTTGAAGCCAAGCTTGGTTTCATGTGTTGTCACCTGAGACACGAGGGGAGGTAAAGGTTTGAAAGGTCCGAATATATGCTATTGATTTTGTAGAATAACAGCAAAATATGCTATATAAATTATACTTCATTACTTACACCTTTTGCCTTCAGAACTGCATTAATTCTTTGTGGTACAGATTCAACAAAGTGTTGGAAACATTCCCATGAGATTTTGGTCCATATTGATATGATATCATCACACAGTTGCTGCCTTTTTTTTTGGCTGCACATCCATGATGTGACTCTCCTGTTCCACCACATCCCTAAGGTGCTCTATTGGATTGAGATCTGGTGACTGTGGAGGCCGTTTGAGGAAGCTTTGCTGGAAGCAGCCACGGGTACACTGTGGTCATAAAGGGATGGACATAGTCAACGACAATATTCAGGTAGGCTGTGGTATTTAAATAAGACTCAGTTGGAAATAAGGAGCCCAAAATTTGACAAGAAATTATTCTGCTGCTCTAGCCCGTCTGCTTCAAGGTTCAATGTGTTTTGTTGCATACCTTGGTTGTAATAAGTGGTTACTTGAGTTGCTGTTGCCTTCCTATCAACTCTACCCAGTCTGGCCATTCTCCTATAACCTCTGACATCAGCATTTTAACCCAGAGAACTGCTGCTCACTGGATATTTTCTCTTTTTTGGACCATTCTCTGTTAACTCTAGAGATGGTTGTGTACTGTAGATCAGCAGTTTCTGAAACATCAGCCCATCTGGCACCAATAGCTATGCCAAAGTCACATAAATCATCTTTCTTCGCCATTCTGATGCTCGGTTTGAACTTCAACAGGTCATCCTGACCATGTCTATGTGCCTAAATGCACTGAATTACTGCCATGTAATTAGATGGTTAGATACTAATCTATGGACCTCCAAAATACGGGTCCCCAGACCACACTTTGATAATTGCTGCGCTGCTGGTGTTTTTTTACTCAGCAGCACAGTAAATGCTTAATGAGAAGATACTTGCAAAATAAATTAAATACCTATCAGCCTTTGTATTTTGGACTTTATATTTAGTGCTAATGTTAGAATTCCAAAAACTAAACTAAGATGGTGAACCTGGTAAAATATTACCTGCTAAATGTCAGCATAAAAAACCAACAAAAAACATTTATCTATTTTATAATATAAAAAAAAAATGTCATCATTCTGAGTTCAAAGCGCCCCTGCAGCTAATTATAGCCTCACAGAGATGGTAGCATAGCTGTAGACTCGTAAACCTATTGATTTTATTATCCAACCTCAATCTGTTATGGTGACTAGTCTGACCAATTTGAATTGCCATGTACATTATTTAAAACACTTAAATTTTAAATCTTAGCAATAGAGAAAATAAGCTGCCAAATGTCATGTTCTGTTGATTCTCTTCACTCTGCTCCTGTAGTGCTCATAATTAATTTCATTTCTAATTCCACCATTATTCCGTTCCACATAATATGATTACCAATTTACTCTCTTCTCCTCTCACGTACCCGCTTCTGTTTTGTTTATTCCTCTAGCTCATCCTGCACCATCCCCTCCTCTCCTTCAGCAGCTCCCCTTTTGGTTTCTTTTGAACTCCTTTTCTGTCTTCATGAGCTGCAGCCAGCCTCATCTGTCTCACATGCTGTTGTGCGTTACTATGTGATAACTCTTTTTTTCAGTTATTAAATTGCAGAACACAAATTCCTTCAATTTCAGGTGCATAAGACACAAAAGATGCAGGCAGAGAGATGACTTCAGCAAACTGCGGTCTCCCCTCGAGCATGCAAGGAAGGGCTGCAGTTCACGACTGTTGATGAGCTGTATAGCATGGAAATAACCTCCCAGCTCATCCTGTAGATAAGCAAGCAAGAGTGGGACAGTCATTTGCCAGTTAGTTAAGCTTTATAGCTGCTCACAGTCAGCTTTTGGAGGCAAAGGAGGAGGAGAAGGGGTGAGAAGAGGGTGAAAAGAAGTAAGAAGTCAAAGGAAGGATGGAGGAGAAGCGAGTGTAGATTTATTTTCATTCTGAGAATGCTGCATCCTTAACTATGGATGTTATTATAGCACAATGAGAGCTGCAGTCAAAGTCCAGCTTATACCATTTGGAGTATGCAGCAGCTTATAGTATGGCTGAAACATTTTATTAAAAATGCGGAAAATTGCGGATTAATTTGATGATGTGAATTCTATTACTCCAACTGCTTGTGCAAGTTCATCGACCCTTTGCAATTTCATTTTCAGTCCAATAGTAAGGCAATCTTTCTTGTTTTAGCTGAAAAAAAACCCCAGACCAAAACATCTTAAAACAGAATGATGTTTCCTTCATGGCTTAACATGCTTTGTAAGAAATATTTATGGTTGTGTAGCTTTGCAGTTTTTTTTTTAAAATGCTGCGCTGAGGAAATTTTCTCTAACTGCATCAAGTTTTCGAGTAATGCTGAGGCAAACTGAAGTAAGTGGCTGTAAAACTGTGTCAGTCGTGAAACATCAGCAAAACTGAAGGAAGTGAAGGTACACCTATAGTTTATAGTCACCGTGTTAAGAAGCATTGCACTCTGCGGTTTCCCTTTTGTGAAGGATAGTGTTAGCAAGTTCTAACAGCCAGTCGTCATTAATTTTCTCTTTTACAGTGTTTAACAAATTCATTAGACCACCACCCAATGTAAGGTTTATGCCACAGCTGCCATAAATTAATGCTAAAATACATTTATTATTGTTATCCATGAATTTTAAAATGAACTGTTTAATTTTCAAGAAGCAGATAAAAATAGTAAAGCACATCATTATTTTGTGATTAAACTGCCAATTTACAGTCATTCACTTGCATTTCTGAACAGATAAATTTGTTTATGCTCGATGCATTTCAGTCCAGTGTGCCGGCTCAAATTTGGGTATAAAAACGTAAATTCAGTTTGTTATTTGCCTAATAAATAACAGTATCGTTTTTAGTTTTAAACAAGTTTTTGACACACAAGAGAAAAAGTCAACGGGGTTAATTTTTGTGATCTTGGGATTAGCAACTCTGATCTCAAAACCCTGACTCTGTTTTTCCAGAGCTTTTTCAACCTTTCAGTTAACACATTTCTACTGCATCTAGAAGACAAACAAAAAGCGAAAAACAACAACAACAATAACAACAACAACAAAAAACTGGTCCATGGAGGAGCTACGGATGGTTTTTATCTCTATTCAATTTTTCAGTTCTTTAAGGGCAAAATAATGAGAAGAGTGCAAATTACAGTTACTTCATGCCTGAAAATAGGTGTTTTCTCCCTTATATACATCATCTAAATTAAAGGAACTTTGGGCATCTATTTAAAGTAACAGGCTGGTATCTGTGCTGCAGTGGGTAGCTTGGTCTGTACTTCACTTGTTTGGGAGTCTATTCTCTCTATAGTCCCAGTGAGGCTGGGGTGTGAGTCAGCGAGTGGCAGTGCCATCCATTTTTGGCATGTTGAACACAAATCTCAGTGTCATTCTGGCTAGCTGCCTATCCGCTCTGCCTAGCATTTTCTTTAGCCATCTCATCTCTGACTCTTTGACGGAACCACTGCTGCTGATAATCAGTTTTTTGAGCTATCACTGTGTACAGTAGACACATAATGTAATGTGGGTGGCCTGCTGGTGTGAGTTTAGAGTGACTTTACAGGATAACAGCTTCTGAACGTTTATATTATATTCTGTTGTAATAGCTGTAAAAAAAAAAATCTTACTAAAATTTAAAAGAAATATTAAAGACTCCGATTAAATCAAGCTCTTCGCTAACATAGCTACTAGGACTCAAGGGGCTCAACACAGTGGAAGGCTGACGCTGGTTCAGAAGAATTGGTTGTTGCGGAGTTTTAGAAGTTAGCTTGGGCTCAGTTTGATTCAAGTTAGTAAGAAGAGGTTTGATCTGGGGCTGCTGCTGTTCATTCCCGCATCATCCCTCAAGCCAACAGTTTGTGTCATCTATACTTAGAGGCCACTTTTTCTAGGTACACCTTGGTAGTACTGGATTGGGACCTCTTTTGTCCTGAGATTTTGGTCCATGTTGACATGATAGCATCACACATCCCAAAGGTGCTTTACTGGATTGAGATCTGGTCACTGAAAAAGTCAAGTTTACTAATTTAATTTTTATTCATTTATTTACAAGAAGTACTTTTTTTTTTTTTTAAAAAGCTGCTCTGATTGAATCTCATATCATCTTGTGCCAGCATTTATCAATCCCGTGGTCCTATATTGATCAATCTTGTTCCCAAATCCACAATTTTTCTTAAAATCATTAAGACATAAAAACAAGAGCACAATGCGAGAATACCTTTTACTGCTGAAATCCCTTTAGACTTTAAATACAGTTTGCACGCGCACACACACACACACACACACACACACAGTAAATGCATTCATACCTTTATCCTAGACCCTTAAAGCCGTAATGACCAGACAAAACAGCCTTTGTAAAGGGACCGAATTTCAAGCTAGGTCTTACAAAGAAACAACAGTGTATGTAACCACTGACAGAGTAAAAAGAGTAAATCTTCATTTCAGGCAACAGCAGTCTGTGAACAGACTCTATTTGGCACAGTAGAACTGCCTCTGATGCTAAATATAGCTGTCACATTTGTTTAGTAAATTATTCTGACTCTGCTTCAGCAAGTGAATCTGGTTTTGTGTGTCATTTCTGTCTCCTTCTTCTTCTTGCTCCCTTTACAGATCACCACAGTGGATCATCTGCTCACCCTATCCCTAGCATCCTCCTCTGTCTCACCAACCCTCTGCATGTCCACCTTCACTACATCCACAAACCTCCTCTGTGGTCTTCCTCTTTTCCACTTGCCTGGCAGCTCCATATTCAACATTCTTTGTCTAATATATCCACTATCCCGCCTCTGCACATATCCAAACCATCTCAGCCTTCTCTCTCTAACCTTGTCCCCAGACTGCTCAACCTGAGCTGTCCCTCTGATGTACTCATTTCTAATCCTGTCCATCGTGGTCACTCCTAGTGAAAATCTGAACATTTTCAGCTCTGCCAGCTCCAGCTCCTTGATGTAATCCCACCCCCACCTTGAATCCATCTATCATTCCCACTGCACACCTCACCACTGTCTCGCTGCCCTCATACATGTCCTGCACCAGCCTCGCATACTTCTCTGCCCCTCCTGACTTCCTCATCGGTTAAAGTCTGTTAAAACTTAGCAATAGCAATAGTACCAAAAAGCACAAACTGGTGTCCAGAAACAGCTGAATCCAACAGCTGTTTACTATGGTAAATGTATTCCATTGGAATTTTGTTGCAAGCCCTGTGCTTCTTAGGAGGGGGAGCATTTCACATTTTTAGTGAAATATGAAAAACAATTTGATGGTTTGCAATATTGCAATATAAACCTCAGGTTGAATTGGATTCGAATTATATTTGATCCTCCTTCTTTTCATCACCATCACCCCAATTAAGCCAAATAATATATAATATGTAGTTATATATCAAAAATACTGCAGCATGTAAGGAAGCTGTATCTTTATCTCAGATGCATCATATAGTGACAGTTCTCCTCAATTAACTACGTTTTCATTTCTGTTTCACGTGCTGCTCCCTGAGCTTGCAGTGAGCCGTGTTATTCAGTGTGTGAAGCAGCAGGTAATATGCTTTCTTACTGTAATTAGGTCAGAATCATTTTCACATAATCAGATTTTGGTCAGACAATTTAATTTCTTGTTGTTAACAACGTCTAATAATTTTATTAAATTACACTCCAGTTAAAGACTGTCTGTGTTTGCTCCACCTGTCACCGTGTCTGTTTCCTCCTGCCTCATAACAGCAGCAAAGACGAGTCGGAGTCTTTGATTCATCTTACAGTCACTTACATGAATAGTTCACAGCACCTTTTTACTGGAGGAAAAATGACACATTCCTTGTAACTTCATGACAGTTCTGGTGTATAAATAAATCGCACTGTTTTTAGCAAAGTCTGACATCACTTTCTCTTCATAAAAAAAAATTATTTTAGAGGGCCACATCTAAAGTGTAATGATTTTAAATGAAATAAGATTAGATTTTAGCTTTCTACTTTTGGTTCCTTGAGCTGGTTCATCTCTCATTTTACTACTGTTTCTTTCTCCTTATTTTTGGACACCCTGAAGGCTTCACATAAATACTTCTTTTTATGATAGCTCACACATTTATATATTTCATAGTTCACACCTGACCTGGTAGTGAAAACACTGGGGACTCAGTTTTCACATTCTCATTACATACTGACACTTTGTAAACTGAATGAAAATAGAGAACCACACATGAAGTTTGAAAAAACAAACAAATAGATCCACTACAGACAAAGGCAAAAAAAAAAAATCCACACAGAAAAAGTGGGCCATGTAGTCCATGTGGATCGAGCTAGCGATGAAGAACTCTTCAAAGTGATAAATAAAAAAACAGGGCTGTTTCACACATGAGCAAACATTTACTTGTTACATCATGAAAAAGATTTGTCTCCTATCGGGAACAAGTAGGTTAACATTTGACCCAGATACAGTGGGGATCTGAGGATGTTCATTACATCAAAGGCATTAAATTAAGCTTTCTCATTTAAATAGAAAAGGATCTTTAAAATAACACACTTTTTTCACTTAGTAGCTTCAACGAAGGCTGAGTTGGCCTCATGAGACAACTGAAATATGCAGCTTGTCTCCTATTTTCTTAGTGCAAGCTATTCAGACTCTTAATAATCTTCAGAAGCTTGTTGCACTTGGCAACTTCATGTGCCACAGTGTCCAACATTGTTATTTCCAGCTGTTCACAGAGACCCATTAGAGACATGTTTTCTTTCTGTGGATAGTTTTCCAAAGATACCAAGTCCTGCATACTTCCCATTATATAAAGGCATCTAAAACTACAGGATTTCTTAGCGATTAGTCTAGATTCCAGGAAGTAAGTTTATATTGTAATAGGTCTGTCTGCTCTCAGGCTTGGTTGGCAGGCAAGAGATTTGCACTGTGTGCTGCACACAAGATAACATGTGACTGTCCTTAGTGACCTGCACAGACTGGCAGACACTCAGACTTTGCTATGTGACTGCTGAAATGTCTGTAAATCTATGCTTAGTCTGATTAACAAATTTAGCATTTCAATCCTGTGACTGTCATCACTTTTATAATTGTCAGATTCACAATGAAAATGTTTTATTAAAAAGAACAAACTGACCCAAAGGGACTAGAGATATTGTCTGTCTATATTCAAATGGAGGCCACACAGTGATCCCGTGGTTAGCACTTTTGCCTCACAACAAGAAGGTCCTGGGTTTGAATCCAGCCAGGTGTCTTTTTGTATGGAGTTGTGTGCATGCTCTCTCCGTGTCTGTGTGGGGTCTCTCCGGGTACTCCAGCTTCCTCCCACAGTTCAAAGACATGCACGGGGTTTTGTAAATATGTGATTCTAAACTGGCTGCAGGTGTGAATGTGAATTTGAATGGTTGTCAGTCTCTATGTGCTATTCCTGTAGCAAATTGGCTTGTCCAGCTGGGATTGTCCCCACCCCCTATGACCGTGAATTGGATAAGTGGAAGAAAACGGATGGATGAATATATTCATATTAAGCAGGTCCTTAAATTATCCACAGTGCAGTTGAACCAAAGACAGATTAGTCAAAGATTTAGAGGTGCTATGCTAATACAAACTAATGAGTCTGTAGACACAGCTGGGAAGTTTTCAGCTAACATAAGCAAGCTCGCTTGATTAGCAAGGTTTATCAGCAATTTACTCTAATGTTAAGGCTACAGTAACATTACAGAAAAACAGTGGTTGGAGACCGCAGCGTTACTAAAATTGTAGGGACGATGTGCAATCGCCTTGTGGTGAAAATTGGTCACCCAGAGGTTGCAGGTGCTTAACCCTCAACCCCTGGGTGGTCAATTGGTTGCTTAACTACCTGAAATCGGTCCCAGATATACACAAAAAATAAAAAATTAAATAATATCAGCACAATCAGTCGATTCATCTCACAGAGGTTGTCAACCTATTTTTCTTTCTAGTGTGACTGGGGCCTAAATGGAATGCTAATTTGGGCGAGTGAAAAACAAGAATAGTTGAAAACTTGCTTTCCTGAAAAAACAAACAACAAAACAAAAAACAAACAAACAAAAAACCCCCCAGCTCACTTGACCACTGGATTTGCACTTTTTTTTTTTGTTGATTTCCACATTGACTTCATTATTTTTCCCCAGAGGTAACAGCTTAGCTTCAACTTATATTGCATCAAGTGACAACATGAGGCATTTCATCAGGGTTTGTGTTGCATCATCTAGAGCCACAAAAGGCTTTATGCAACCTTTTTTCTTTTAGATATGCAATGCTCCTCCGACTGAAGTGCAGCTGAACAAAGAAACAGTGTATTTATATTGACTCTTTTACACTTCTAATTCTATATTATTTGATTAATATGACATGGATCATACAGAGTGATAGAGCATATTTATGTTGCATTTCTTGGTTCATGTATTATCAAAACTCATATATCATTCATTCTTGATAGCCACTAAAATGGGAGTTATTTGTTGAGCCTGTAGCTATTTCAGTTACACTATATGGGATTAAGCATAATGTGAATGATACCTTTTATTTTCTATTAGATACCTTGTTGGGTCAGATGGATTCAACCCTGTATCACACACATGTAGTGGACATTATATTAGGTACACCTAAAGGCATAGCTTTAACAATGTGTTGGAAACATTACTCAGAGAAATGGACTGGTACTTATATAGCACCTTTCTACTCAACTGAGCACTCAAAGCACCTTCTGCTAGAAGAATCATTCACCCAATCAGACATACATTCATAAGGTGCTTTAAAAAATCTGTACCTAAGTGATTTCTAATCTTTACATGCAGACTCTGATGGATGCATCGGGGGGCAACCATGGCTAAATGAGAAGATTGTTTTCACTCAAAAATTTAAGTAACTTCCACTTTCTCCACACAAATTTTTTACTGTGCAAGGATACCATGGCATGCAAACTGGAGGAGCTGATCCATCGACATTCCAGTTGGTAGATGACCAGCTCTACCACATGAGCCACAGCCACCTCATGCATTGATGGATCCATATGACTGGATGATTAGATATTTGCACTGTCAAGTAATTGAATAGCTGTACTTAATAAAGAGGTCGTGAGGGTATATCATGGTTTTTTTTAGACTAATAAAAATGTTTTAGCTGACAAGGTCAGCGGATGGCTAATGCATTCATTAAAACTCAATGTTACCCAGATGAGTGCTGTGGTATAATGCTTGCTTAATAAAATCTCTTGACCACATGCAGAGAAAATCCCCAGGCCTGAGTGATGTGTGCATTCTTTTGAAGTTGAGGACTTGATAGTAGAAAG
>VUQJ01006194.1:22021-34470 GCA_015108635.1 Andinoacara biseriatus
GATATTCTTTTTGATTAAAAAAGCTTTGTGAAGGTACGTTTAGTGACGTGAATGGATTTAAGCAGGCATAATAAACTGCCTTCATCTAAACTGGAGGTAAAGATGACCACATTCAAAGCAATAAACAGTGAATGCAGAAAGTCCACATGACCACCAGCCCATGGCTATATTTCAATCAGTGCTGTTACCCCCACCTCCTACGCTTCCTGCTCCATGCTTTCCTTTTTTTTTTTTTTCCATGCAGAGAAGGCGGAGGACGGAGAGAGATCAGACCACACATACAGATCCAGGCCTCCACCCTCCACCCCCAGCCTCCAGTTCCCCCGCCATCTGTGCACGTCCCTCTGCCTGCAACTCCACAACAACAAGGCCCTGAACCTCCACCGAGGAGTCAATCCATCACTGGCGAAAGAGAGAAAAGACAGAGAAAGGAAGTGGAAGGAGAGAACGGATGGGTGGGGGTGAAGGGGGTTGCAGGAAAAAGGAGAGGTGAGGAAAAGCGAAAGTGAGATGCCATGAAACTTAATCACAGAAAGGGTCGTGTCGGGCAGAGGAGAGGAACAGATTAAATTAGCATAGCATTAGATATGGAAAATGATCTCTGTCAAAATCATCCGCTGCACAATTATAATATGTTAATTACTTATTTCATTAAGGAAGTTTATTATGGCCTCGCAGATGAAATCATGCAGGCCAAAGACACCTGGAGGAAAAGCACTGATGCCTGAATCTCTCTCTGCCTCCCTCTCTCTCGTCACTCCTCAGTCTCGTCTGCCTCTCTCGGCCCCATCCTCATTCCTTCACATGTTTCTCTTTGTTCCTCACTGCGTGGATTACTGTGTTACACTTTAAAACACAACGCTTAATAATGGCGACTGCAGTTGTCTTATAGTGACGGCCACCGGAGAAGAGGATTGATGTTTACCTCCCCGTCTCCTGTCCCGTGTGGTCCGTCAGTAAATGTCTGCAAATAAAGCCGTGGATACTCTTTTAACACCATGCAGGTTTTTCTCTCTTATGATTTTCTTTATGCTAAACCCCTAAAGAATTATTCATTCATGAAACTGATTTATTTAGTCCTAACCAAAGTGATGAAAGTATGTGTAATTCACAGTACTCTTTTGTTTCATTTCAAAAGTTTGCATATTATTTGCTTAACAGTCAAATTTGAACAGAGAGGCATGGGGCAGTTTGCATTTGTTTCCACAGCCCTGCTGTCTGGCTCGCTGGCGTGCTGCCTTCCTGGCTCATCACCGCTGTTCGGACAGACAGACAATGATGATGACAGTCATCGGGGATGTAGCAGCCTTCCGCCTGTCCATCCGACAGTAAGAGCGAGAGGAGCAGGTGCAGAAAATCGAGAACAAAGAGGAAGCAGTGAGTAGAGAGATTACACCTGGCAGTAACGTGTCCCAGGTTAAAATCAAGGTCAGAAAGACACAGCAAATCCAGAAGTAAACATATTCAGGGATGGTCTGCTCAACCAAACTGTTCCTGGGTTTCAGAGGTGGTCTGAGATGCTTTTAGCTGAAGGAAGATATTAATGCATCAGAAATTCACATATTCATATTATCAGTCAATTGTAACCTTGTTATAACACTTTAAATTAACCCTCTTCATTATTTAGCCATAGCAGATATCATGTTTTACATTGAGGTTGATGGAAGCACCTTTTGGAGGGTATTTGCATAGATGTGTTGAAAAACTAGTCATTATAGTTCTTTTTTTAGGCCCCAGCCACACCGTTTCTCTGCCTGTGTGACTGAGCCTTCAGCACTCAATTTCACCATAACTGCCTCCAGCAACCGCTCACCAACCAGCTAAGGTGGCTGCCCGACTAGTGGTTGCCAGATGGTCTCTAGACCTGTCTGAGCAGGAAATTAGGCAGTCAGTCCGACAGCTGGTGAGACATCATCCATCCATCCATCCATCCATCCATCCATCCATCCATCCATCCATCCATCCATCCATCCATTTTCTTAACTGCATACTCCTTGTTGAGATTTATTATTTAAAACCCCACCATGTGAACCGTGTGGTCACGTGAAAGTAAAAGCCAGGGATGAATACTATGGCATACTATGAACGTATGTTTAAAATGTTTTGACAATTCATCAAACACTTCCTGAGATCTTTAGTTATGGAACCAAATGGTGGACCAGGTGGCTGACATATAGAGATTGTGAATCATGCTGCTAACATGGCTAAAGGGTAGGCAGCAAAGGTGAATGTACACGTATACTGCGTTATGTTATTTGAATGTTCACATGTATACTACATTACAGAAGCAGAGGCTGGCAAGAACTGCGCTTCTCTGGACAGAGATCTTGGATGTCTTTCTTGGAGCCATTCTCCCAGTTTGGGGGTCACGGAAACCATTGTTACCTTCACCTTCCACGTCCTTTCTAGCTCTTCTCTCAGCCCTTGGTGTTTTTTGGGTTTTGTGTGTTCCTTCTTCCTGATGTTGCTATCACTTCGTATTGCTACATCTACGGCTTTCTTCCTCTGCTTGTCCACCACTACTATGTCCAGTTTGTTCGCCGTCAGTAGCTTGTATGCCTGTAACTGCAAGTCCCACAGGATTTTAGCTCAGTCATTCTCAACCACCCTTGGTGGCGTATCCCATATTGAAATGCTGGATTTGGGTTAAAACCCGCTATTCATTGTATGGTCCTTTCTTGTCTTGATGTCAGTGGCTTCTATCTCTTCCTTTGGCCAGCTTATTATCCCAGCAGGGTATCTGATTACTGGCAGGTTGTAGGTCTTGATAGCCCCAATCTTGTTCTTCCCATTCAGCTGACTCTTCAGAACTTGCAGGTATTTGGCAGTTGCAGCTTTCCTAGCGGTGTCTTCATGGTTCCCGTTTGCCTGTGGAATTCCAAGGTACTTGTAGCTGTCTTCAATGTCTGCAATGTTGCCTTCTGGGAATCCCCTCAGTTATGACTACACTTCTACAGTCCAAATGACATTCCGATGTTGTTGCTGTAGATCCTGGAGGTGTGGATCAGTGTCTGTCTGATGTTTTCTCCATTCCGTAGTCAGTCGTGTTAATCTTCAGTCTGTGGGGGTTCAGGCCTATGCAGAATAGCAGTGGGCACAGAGCATCTCCTTGGTAAATATTGAGCTTAATCGAGCTTAATCAATTGGCTTGAGATTGACTTCAGTGTGTTTTAGAAAATAAATATGTTGTTTCCCATGAAGAAAATATTATGAAATTATTGTTTTTGGATTCATTAAGCTTTGTTAAGCATTATAAGGAAGTCCAAGACTCCCAAAACTGCCCTTTTTTAGGGATTAGTTACATGCTCAGTACACAGACAGATATTACGGTAGAATACGGTAGAATAAAGTTCTACGGAGTCTTTGAACTTTACATTTTAAAGTGTATCATATTTTATACAGATATGAAAAAGCTTACATACAGATGGAAGAATTAGTGATGCAGTGTTGGTTTCTAATGAAGCAAACTGTTTTCAAAGTAAATTTATGAATATATAAATATGCATCATATGTTCATTTTGTAACGATAATTGCTACATCCCTGATTTAGTGATTCCCTAATAGATTCAAATACTAGAATCAGAAATGTTATATAAAGAGCTGCAGCGAGATCAAAGATAGCTGATAAAAAGCTATAACGTCTGATGCATGTACAGTATGCAGCTGGGAACTGGGAAAAACAAATTCAGACGTTTAACATCTCTCCGATGATCCCAAATTTTCAAAACATCTTTGCTGTTTAACATGTTTAGCATTCTAACTTCAAAAATCCCACAGCTCCTCTCATATTGGCTGCGAGGCTTCAAGCAAAAACCGTATTGATCGCAAAGTGAGAGGACTTGCAGAAGATAAATAAAAGGGAAAAAGAAAGGAGATGAGAGAAGAGAATCAGGAGATATATATGGCAAGAGAACGAGAGAAAAAGAGAGACAGAGACAGGCCAAATAAACCAGGGGCAATATCTTCAGTATCTGGGGCTCTGTTCTGCAAGGAACACAAGCAGAGGGAGGGAGGAAAAAAGAGGAGAAAAGAGGAGGAGAGCAAAAACATCTTAGAGAGTGTGTACAAAGAGAATGAAAACACACACACACCCGAAGGCTCGGGTCACAGTCAGAATGCTAGAGAGGTGCAGCAGACCCAGCGGCTACGCAGGAACACCTCGCTCTGCCTTTAATATACCCTGCCCACTGCACAGATTTCAAAACAGATAGTCAAAAACAAAAATCAACGCCCCCAAACACACACACACACACACACACACACACACGCCTCTCTCAAACACAGCCTCTACCATGTACATAAACTCTGCAGCCCCCATGCAGATGTTCTGCAGCCTTGTTAGGTCTAGCTCAGAGGGTGGGAATGGGTAAATTCGACAACAATGCCAGCCACTGGGGAATTGCAGAGTAAATTCACACATACATATACTAAACTCTCTCTCTCTCTCTTTCCCGCTCGTACTCTCCCTATCTTGATCTCTCATGTACACACACACAGAGGGTGAGGAGAAATGAAAGGTAAGCTTTTCTTACCGTTTCATGCATAATTCTGCCTCGCAGCGCCAAACATTGCGATGAGTTTTCGCAGCGCAGATATTTCTTTGTGCTTTTAGCTTTTTCTTTGTGTGCGTGCGTGCGTGTGTGCGTGTGCATTTTAAGGCCAAAAGGTGCCATCGTGATAAAATAGTTAAGTTGGTTTTTGGGCAACAGCTTGTTTTCAATCAGGACATTTATGAGGGGTTGAATCATTTATGCGCCCGGCGTCCCGGGCGTATGACAGATCCCTTGGAAACACAAATTATCATGTTGACTTGCAACAAACACTGTGTAATTACATCATGGCCTGTCGAGAGGCATTAAGGAATCTTCACCCTATCTCCAAAGTAATGAGACACTAATGCAGCTACATATGACACAGTCATTGGCAGTTAAAAGATTCACCCAAATACCCTGCCACTGAATAATTATAAAACATCACAGTTTTACAGGTTATGATATCAGAGTGTCTCTAGTATGTCGGTTCAATTTCAATAAAGGATTCAGTAATAGATTCAGCATAAGGGACAAATGTCTCTGTGGCCCGCTGTTATATCTGGCATACCCCTGTGTATCAGACCTGCCTCTGATTTCATTTAGACATTTCTATTCTTAGGTGAGGAATAAAACTGTAGGTCCCATTTGAAATCCAGCAGCTCCTGCCATGTAAAAGAGCCAGAAGTGGGACAGTCCTCCTGCATGTGTTAGTACTCCACTTGATCCATCAGGCATCTATCTATTCACAGAGGTCTCTTTAGGAGCAAACCGCTCAGGGCTGTTTGCCTTCGCAATGTAAGTGTGAGAGAAATTGGGAGGGCCGTAGCCCTTAATGGTGTTGCCCCTCCTCACCCACCCCCAGCCTCCTATCCTTAAATCTGCAGGGAATAAAGAGTGCTGTTAAACCAAACTGGAAGACAAATGGTTTTGTTCAATGGGAAGCCGCCTCCATAAATCCCCACTTAATGCGGTGGAGGAAGGCTGAAGCAGAAACAGGTGAATTCGCCGCAGTGAGGGAAGCCATTCATTACCTCTCTGGAGAGGGGGAGAACAAGCGGAGAAAAGGCCAGGTAGATGGACAGATGGATGGACAAGTGGAGGGACAGATGAAACAAGGGGAGAGAAACTCAGCTGTTTTCTAGTCTTTCCAGACGTAAACTTAAACAGAACTGGGGAAAAAAGCGGACAATGTATCTCTTATATGATTAATTGAGTCTGATTGATTTTAGTTGACTAATCAGTGTTATTTAACCCAAACTACAGATTTTCTCCAGATGAAAATCTGGAGAGAATAAAACATTTCATCAGATTACAGTTGACATCCTAACCCGATGATGATAAATACAATGATTATTATAATGTCAGTAAAGCACTTAATGTTTTACAGCAACACATTTCTTTTGAAAATGCGTTGAAGTTTACACTTAGAGGTTAAACACTATTAAGCAACAGCCAGAAAAGTCATTAGTTACAATCTGAAAGCACCTGTACTTCTATTAGCATTCAAAAATATAATAAATGAGCCTTGACAGAAACACTTAGTATGTATGATAACAGTGGTCTAGAACAGATTTTGAGTCACTGAATGTTGCCAAAGAGCTAAAAGTGATTTCTGTTCAATAATGTAATATCTGGGCACATGGCCGTGGAAAGGAGATATTCTGTGAGAGATGAGGTGAGGATAAGACAGGACGAAAGGCTATGAAGGGTGAGATAAGTGAAGGGGGAAGGAAAGGTAGCATGGGTAGTGGGGTGTAGGAGAAAGGTACGGGAAAGAGGACTGGAGTTTGGAGTGCGCAGTAAGTGAGTTATATTTAAACCATTAGGCAGCTTATTCGCTCAGTACGAATGCAAATGAACCGGCATTATCATCACGGCCTCTTCCCTGGAAATCGACTCCCTCTGTAATACCTCGGCAGAAGTGGACCGGTCGTGAACCCTCCTCCTCTGCAGTGCCAGCTAGCCCTCAAATGGCCTACATAGACAGCTAGATGCACACACACACAGACATGCGCGCACGCACACACATGAAGAGTACCCCTCCTCTCCCAGGCACCCACCCAAATCAGAGATCAAAGGCTGGATTTGTAAAGCTAATGGCTGCTGCGCTGCAGCCAGGGACAGGGAATGAGAGGAGAGAGAAATAGAGGGAAAGAGGGCAAAACAGACAGCAACAGCAGAGGCAGAGTGACACAGGCGCGCAGAGGAAGAAAATGTCTTTGTATTTCTAACGCGCAAAATTACGAAACACCATGTGGACAGCTAGCCGCAAATGCCACCATTTAAAAATAAGGCGATGCAGAATATAGTGGGAGGTATCTCCAAAACACCTAGACAAACGCCACACTGAGGCATTCACACTTTAACTTTTTGCTGGGTACAGTTTTACTTTTAGGCAAAGTGATGAGAAACACATCCACAGATGGTGACTATCTCTCGCTCATCACTGTGTGGGATTGTGGAATTGATGGTGTTGAAACAGACCTTTCTCTTTGTCTCACACATGGCGCAAGTGCTGCTGCTATTCCCACAGTGCACTGAGGGGCCATTGAGATAAATGGCATGAATACAAGAAAAGGAGTGAAAAAGAAGAAAGGAAAGGAGGAAAAATGTGTCTTCGCCTTACAGAAAGAGAAATCTCAAGCATTCAGTCTGCCAGTTTGCATTGTCCCAACATTCATAATGCTTTAAGCTTGTCAGTAGTGCTCTGTCACTCCCACTCATTACATTGAAATCCTCGCTGTCACGGAAAAAAACGAAAACACACAAAAAAAACAACTACAAAAAAAACAAAAACAAAATCATTTTATCACGTGCAGTGATTTTGTGATGACAGAAACATATTGAGGAGCATATTTCACAGCTAAATTTAAAACTCCACAGCATGTACACCGAATCTCATATTCGTGTATATTAACAGCTCAATTCTTGCCTGTTTCCAGTTCGCTCAATTAGGAGCCATTTTGGTGGTGAGCGGCTGGCTGACAGTGATGAGAGAAGAAAAGTAGCTCTTGCATACATTAGCAGTGGAACCAGGCCAAAATGCTAGATTTCTCCTGATGACACCAACACTGTGACTTCATTATCATGACAATAAACAAGCGAAATGAGCAAAAATAAAAGTGTCAGAGCAGCAAAAATGTGCTGGTGGCTGGTTAGAGCCTCAGTTATGATGTCAATACCTTATTCAATATGTTAATCAAGACAGCTGGTGATTCTCAATGGAGATCGGATGGTTTTGTTTCTATTTTTTGACGGCGAACAAACAGTGCATTTCAATTTTTTTTTTTTTCAAACCACTTTTATGCCATAAGTAGACTTCTAAGTTTCCCTGCAATGAAGATAGCCTTTGAGAATAGCGTCACCCCCACCTTCTTTCTCCTCACCCATCCTTGAGACTCCATCAGTCATCATGATGGGGTGCTGAGGCCCCTCCATATCCCCGTGAGAGAGGATGAGGAAGAGGATGATGTAGAGGGATGAGGGCCAAAGCCAGAGCTCTTTGTCAGGTGACAAAAGCTTTCCAACACAACAATAGCTATCAGTCACTCCCCAAGCCTGTCGGATTATACGGATCACTATACGACTGCAGTGGTATGTGTAGGTGTCTGTTTAAGGGGTGTGGGGGTTGGGGGGGTTTAGAGGTAACAGGGGAGGGGAGGGGGGGGTATTGTAAGAAAAGCTGGTCATGGTCCTGCTGCGCCCCTCTAACATTAACTATCAGTAGCAGATCACTAACGTTATGCTTGCATAACAGATGGCTTGTAAAGCAGCAGGACACCCTAGGAACTCAGACCTGGGAGATTACATCTAGTTAGTGGTGTTATGTGGTACTTTTACATTTATACATATTTATGTGGTTTCAGCGCTTTCATCGCACAGCTGGCAATCAATCAGTGTGACATGCAGCAAAATTCCCAGAAGTCCGACTGGAAAGTTGCTCGTATTTGTGATGTGAAAATCTATAATTACTCATACAGTCTTTTGGATCCTTGTGGTAATGTGGTAGGCTATTATTATTATTGGTGAAAACAAGGTGGTGAGGTAGGAGCTGGGCAATGACAGTGACCTCCAGTTCCACTCTCTCTCGGGTCAAAGTTCAGGGTGAGCCTGATGCTAAACAACCTGACGGGCAGGAGCCTGAAAGGAGGGCTGGGCTTCTGATAAAAAATAAAAAAAAAATCAATGCATGGCTGCTGGTGGGTCTCCTTCTCAATCAGCCACCATGACAGCTGCTCCAGATGGCCACTGGGCAGGTTGGCTGTCAGGCCATCAGTATCATCATTACCCATAAGGCACAGCACGGTCAAAAGGTCAAGGGGTGGTCTCTGTAAATTTGTCACCCTGAAACACCAGGGAAGCACCAAATATTTGTACCATTGTCAACGTGTGCGACATTTATGCATTTTTTTTTTTCTCGTCAGTGATATAACGCTTGCTGAAAGCACAAGCAAAAACACACAAACCCCAAAGCGGTGGCTCAGAAAGGAGTAATTAATATTGGGAACATTTTGAAAAATAATTTATATGTTGAATAGGATAAATGCTGGATAGGATCCAACATGTGTTTTCCTTTAGTTTTTATAGCATAGTTTATGCAACAGATAGTTACGACGTACTGCGGAGACAGAGCCAGGACGCTCAGTCACTTCTAGGAATAATGATCTGAGGGTGGAACATGGCTGCTGGGGGCTCCGTGTGCCTTTGAACAGTAGATGAACCCCGTGAACTCAGCAGCATCACTGCCCTCATGAATCTGGGGCCACGGGGTCACTGCAGGGTCAGGGGTCACAGAAAGGGCTCCTGTCTGAACTTTGGCACTGTGGCCCGTTGATAACCTTGTTGTAGAATGAGGAAGTAGGGTGTAACAGAAAGTAAAAGGGGCGTATTCGCTCCTTATTGTTTTAGTTTTAGTCGTCTTTGTTTCTGATCCGTGCTCCTTGCAGCAAGTCTACTTAGTTCCGGTGTTGTTGACATTTTGGAAATATTACCCGACGATTGCATCACGAGATTCATACAGCTTCCATGTTTTTCCTTTAAATGTATAGACTTGGTTAGCTTCACTCACCTGATTCTGTCCAAAGGTAACAACACGTGGCTACCAGCATGTCTTACAGCTCACTAATCAACACGCAGGCACAGACCCCGTTTGATTTGATGGTCATACAGGCTCAAGTTTTAAAATCTTCTTGGTTTTACAGGGAGTTTTTTTTTTTTTTTTTCTTCTTCTTGTGCTCTTTGTTTTGAAATCAGTGGCTGCTAAAATGAGCTTCACATTTAACCTAACATTTGCACTCACAAAGAAAACTAAGTCTGTACCCTGTCAGGCTTTTTCATTGCGCACATTAGTCTCGAAAGAACGAGCTCTGTAAACCTGAGAAGGCTGTTTATTTTCGATAGGTAATATGTAACAATAACTGTATCTTCAACAAGGCTGCAAAGCCACTTGAAAGCACTCTGTGTCCTAGTAGTACAAAGCCATATTCTTCTGAAGCAATGAAATTATGCTTTTAGCACTGCGCATGGAGTTAATATTCAGTGGAATTACACGTTATGATATTAAAAGGCAGTATGAATGAAGGCAATGTTGAAGTGCCACCTTTGACAGACAGCTATAATGATATATGTTTAGTTTCCTTTGCCGGCTCCCACTGATTAAACACAATGAGAGATCAACAGCATGTTTTTATGATTGCTGTCTGTTTACTGCCTTGGCTGGTCAAAGCCTCAGAGTGTGCAGTATGTAAACATTATGTGCTGTCTTTCACACACACACACATGCCTGTATGGGAAAACAGCAGTCGTGTAGGAGGGACTGCAGTTGCAGTATGTCTGATGAAGCCACAGTGTGACACGACCCTCTAAACAACAGATGCGGTTGCACACACACACTCTGGCAAATCCCATGCACGGTGGAACACACACATACCCACACGGACTAAGAGGAGCAGAAACATATCCGCATACATCCACACAAAATACATGCACTAAACGTGACCTTGCCCTGACAGTGGCACCCACCTACGCTACAATCTGTGTGACAGCAGAAAGCAAAGGGAGATGAGATGCCCATTTTTCTTGAAGTGGCATTTCTTTTTGGATTTCTTCCTGGTTCTAGTGTTCTGGTGTGTCAGAAAGTGACTAGTTACAACTGGCAGGAATCTAGCTCTTGCTACTGTAGCTATCGGCGCAGAAGCTGAAAAGAGGATGCGAATAAAGAAGAAGTAGATGTGTCAGGCGATAAAGCTTCTAACTCCAGGTGAAAGAAGTATTGGAATTTAGAAACACTGATTTTTGAATGAACCCTTTAGCCCAACTATAATTCATTAAAAAATATGGGTTTAGGTTCCCCTCAATAGAAAGTTTAGCACTCTTAATTTAAAAAGGGGGTCAATATAACTGGTGGTAGAATTTGTCAAAATAGCAGGTTAGTTATCTGCTATCCAAATCTCCTGTTCTGCATTTACGCTCTTCGGGCTCTGATCTTTATAGGCTTTCTGGAAACCTGTGAAAAAAAAAAAAAAGGGATGAAGAAGATGGGGTGGAGAGGGGGGCAACAAGAAAACCTAAAGGCTGTTGAACTACATTTGTCTCTCAGACAGCACCTAGAGTCGGCTCTGCCAGCTAGGAAAACAAGGAAGGAGCAACCAGACGGAGGGGGGCTGTTGTATTATCCTCCTCACAGAGGGGTGGGGGTGGGTGGAGGGGAGTTGCTCTGCCATGTTATTGAAATCTCCAAGTCCTGAAGCACTCTGCTGTACTTCTCATTAACCGGTGCAACGTTTGCCGGGGTGTCTCTTTCCTCTTTAATAATAAAACAACGCTCCCCTCTTTTCTGCCGACTTAAAGGATTTCCTAATTTAATCAACACAGGCAGGAACAATAACAACAAAAGCATCAACAATGGTAACATGGCCTCCAGTGTCTTGTTGTACTTTTGCATAGCAGAGAACACGCCTGGATGCGGGAAAAGTCATGTGTGCGAATGATGCTCGTGTTTGAGTGTTTGTGCGTGGCGGAGGACGGAGGAAGCGCTGCAGAGGGGCTGACATTTGGATCAGCTTCTTCTCTGTGTGCTCATAATGCGGCTGCCGATCCGTCAGCGGCTAACCGATGAACGCAGGTGAAGGGAATACTGTGTTTGTCTGAGCGCACATTTGCACTAGAAGATGATTCGCCCTGGGGGAGACAGACACGCAAGCTTATCGAGGAAGGAAGCTCGTCAAAGTGAGCTGCAATGACCACTGATTGACCCACGCAGCACACGCCAGCCTTAGTCTGACCTGACCCTCACCCTGAATGTCACTCCGAGACCACTTCAGTGGCACGCATACATACACATGTGCACATGTCCACATAAACACACACTAGAGTTTCTAGGGTCTACTGACCTCTTGATCACCCTCTCATAGTCCAGCTGGCCTCTCTTTCACCCCTGACCTCTAGATTACCCCAGACAGCAACCTGAGAGAAACAGAAAGGGCGAGTTTAGAAGTGAAAGCCTCTGGTCATTTTCCTCTCAGCGGGTGTGAACAATTTCATTCTGCAAGTCAGGACATCTTAGAAAACCAGCATATATTAGACGTTTAAATACAATAAGAACATATGCGTCTGTTATTAGTTATTGTAATATTTCACATTTTGTTGCAGAAATACGTAGACCTTTCTTTTCTTTCTTTTGTCCAACTAATGCATCTATTTTTTGCGGGAAAAAGCCATGCAAATAAACTTTAAACTCATCTGAGTTAATTGCAGAGTGGCTTAAGATCACAGCTAACTTGAAGTGTGCATGACATGCTTCAGTTAAACTAGGAGTCATATCAAGTTTACTTTACCGTTCCCCCCTGAAATATTTTTCCACAATTTCTTGCATCATACTCACAATTCTCATTGAAAAAGAACTTTTTCTAAGTGGGA
>VUQJ01006208.1:9672-25077 GCA_015108635.1 Andinoacara biseriatus
GCTGATTAATTCCAGCCTCAGCAATAATGACCAGTCCTGAAACAAACACATGTGACTGTTCTCTAACTCCACAGTACACAGAAAACACCACTCAAAATCACAATTAACCTTTGCGTCACCATGGAAATTAGCCGGTATTACATCTGCTTCTATGTCACGTGTCTGAAGCATTTTAAAACCGTCGCACAAGCTGTTCTCCCAGATTTATGCACAACCATCACCCAGACCATTAAACTACAGGCATTTGGGCACAGGATGTAGTAGTCTGAAATGGAGAGCACTGCACCTTACTGAAATATGAACGGCACAACAAAACTGTACTAAAAGCTCTAAAATCCGTTGTATTAAATAAGAAATGTTTAATGTAAGCTTTCTCTCTCACACACACACATATACACACCGGTTGTTGTCTCTTTCCTCTCTCATTCTCTCTCTTTGTCTCTTTGTTTGTTTTCCTGATGATCTCGTCCTCTTTTTTCCTATTTTCAGCACCTCTGGCCAAGTCACAGTCCGACCCTCAGATCAGTGTTGACACAGTAAATGAAGTAGTGTGAGCTGTTCTTGGAAATAGGCACTTTTGGGATGTGTCCGCTTAGAAAGGAAATTTAAAAAATGTCTTTGCTGAATAAGAAGTAAATAAATAAATAATGTGTGTAAAAGAGAGATATTCATTTAAAGTTAACTGCAGTCTTTTCATCTTGAATTGGTTAAGCAAAAAAATAGGGATGCCTTACTTTTTCATAAAGGTTAGGCATCTCTGTTTTTGTTTTTTTTTTCTGTTTTCCTCTGTCTAGTCTCAGGAGTGTAGTGTAACTGTGTGCAGTTGAAATACAGACTAGGATATTCTTCCAAAAATGCTGAGACTAAAGAAGTTACTTGGACGAGTGATGAAACGTTGGGTCCAGATAAACATATTTCCTTACCTGGATTATTGAGCAGGTATCAAGGACTGCCTAAAACTGGTATGTGAGTATGAGCAAACAGCACGGAAGATGGCAGACTACAGGAATCACATAGCTGGTCAGAATGACCACCACCTATGGGAGTTCTAGGAGTCCTGAAAATCCTGGGAGTTCTAGTAGGCCACCGAGCTACCAAAAGCTTTCAGAATGCAGAGAGTCAGCTGCTAAACGAATGGTTGAGAAAAACGAATTTCACCATCAATGATCTTTTGCACATTGTGCATGTCAGCTGTTGCACATTGCAACCCTCTGGATAAATCCGGAGGGTTGCAGGGCCACACACAGTCCCCTGCAGTTTCTAACAGAAGAGTCCACGTTTATATCATAAACATACTGATTCTTCTTTAGCCTCCTCTCATTGATCTGAACTGTCACGGTGTTTTCAGAGAGAAACACATGCCTAAAATGTGTACTTACACTGAGTACGTTACGCACTCTCTCACTGTTGAGCTAGAAACTTGTGCTCCTCTCAGTAAAATGCTCGTCATTAATGAAATGAACTGGCTGCAGCGGTTTATTTATGCATTTATAAATTATCAATTTGCCCCCATTTAGATGTGGCCCAGTCTGTGGCTGAGAGAGTCGGGCTGATGTGCGGTGAGTCTGCTCCTGGCTCTGGTACGGCGCTACGTCTGATGCAGATGGCAGCATATTTGAGATTTATCGCAGTTATGGCTGTATTATTGCAAACCAATTTCATGTGAGTGTCAACTTGACCCAGTTCAACTGAAAACTGATGGCCAACTGATTGTGTCTCATTGCCGGTTCAAAAAAGTTTTATTGCCGTCTCTGTGCACCAAAGTTGGTTCGAAGACAGCAGAAGTTATTTGCACATAGTCACAATCATTTTGGTCATGCAGTGGTCTCCAACCACTCTTTTCCTTAGTTTGCAAGATAGATTTCACCAGATGAAAACATTCATCTTGGGACTTCACCCGTGCGCTGAAATGTTTTTTCTTTTGTTGTAATTTAAGACATTTAGTGTATTATGCAGCAAACCAGGCAACATTGAATAAGCCGGATTAACCCCTTTTTAGAGGCAAATTTGGAAGTGCCTCTGATGGGAGTATTTCTCTACATACTTTTCACTTAGTCTGTAGTCTTAGGGATATTACCACTGCATATATAGCACTGTTTTAAACAACAGTCTATTCTTGCATTTTTAGGGAAGACTTGTCATATAAAAGTGCCACCACTGTTTTCTGTTATTCTTTTACATGCTTCTTGCTTTTCATGGCATATGGTATTTCTGTAGGATTAACTGGGTAAAATTGATTTATTTCCTTGGGAGAAAAAAAATGCTGTGAGTCAGTGAGTTTGTACTGTCTTGTATACACACTGCTGCTTCTCCCTGTGCTGCAATCAATCCCTTTAATTACTCTGTCGTTGCTGCAACCAAAGCCTTCATCAGAGCCCCAAACATCGCAGTCCTGATAGACTACAAGGAAGAAAGGGTAAAAGACAAGAGCGAAAGAGAATAAGAGTTCATTCATATGTTTAAGATGTTTCGGGAACGTTTAAACTGTTCCAAACTGGCAAACATCTTTTCCATTCCTGACTGCGTGTTAGATATGGGCTGAATTTAGTTAGGCATGCTGACAGTGATACTTGCTATCTCTCCCTGCTGCCTTACAGGCCCTGCTTGCTGAACCAAATCAAACATGTGTATATTTTTTAATTCTGGTGTGTAGCAAAGGTATGAATTTCGGTCTATTTTATATTTGAATTTGATACATACTGAATTGTGCGAGACAAAAAAAACAACAACTTTTATTTACTGCTATATTGGGAAATACCATTTACCTGTGGCAGAGGTTATAGTTGAGGAATTTATAGCACCATATTTAGAGTTCATTATTCTCTGCTGCACTGATCCACCACTGGCTGTGAAAACTTTTTCAAGTTTTACAAACATTAACACACAAATACACCATCTGTGTTGGAGATGTGTCTGTATTTTCAAATGTAAAGTCTCACGCTTCGTTTTCAGTATTTTGTTTGGATAATTCTTTTATAAAAACTAAGTATAACTCTCAACCACAGTGAAACTCTTTAAATGTACTTTTAGGCAGGAGGCCGCAGTTTTCTGAACTCCAGTTAACTTGCTGATGGTGCAGTACTCTGCTCCCCTCTAGGCGCTGTTCAGAGGCAGCCTCAGGGGTGTTACTTTGCTTTTCATCACTCTCAACCTTTAGAACGTGCCCATAGGAGGTGACAATGCTCTGGCTGAGAACCGCTGTTGTTCTACGTCCTTGTTCAACTCGGCTGCACTCTTGTTCTGTCTTTGTGCTGTTGGTTTGGTCTAATGAGATCACTCATAAATATCATACAAATATGAAATGCACCAAAAGACAAGTTAGGAGTTTTGTTTTGATGCAGTATAGGAGAACAAAGTAGCTGATTAAAAACTAATTCGCATTCATACATATCACATTAGACTATTATGTCATGTCTGAGGATAAAAAGCAGAGGTTTTGGCTCAGTAAGTAACACTTTTTGGCTGGTTGATAGATTAACTGGGGAATTATTGTCTGAAGGAAACGGTGAAAAACAAAAGTTTGATCAAGCCATCAGACTAATATCGTTCACTTGCATCCGCCTGTGCTGTGAGTCAGAAGGAAAACTGAACTTTGAGGCAATGCGGCAACCACTGCTGGGGGGTGTTGAACTACTTTTGTTTTATGACAAAATATTGTTTGTCTTATTTTTTGAATATTTAATTTGAGTTTCTATTTTATGGTTATTGGTGTGGGTGATATCACACACATGCTTTCCACATTACCTATTCTGGATGACATTTGCAAGATTATTAAAATGTGCATGCAATAATTGGGGAAGATAATGAATATGCTATATTATAAAATTAATATAAAACAATTTTCAGTCTTATTGGAATTGGCTAAAATAAAATGGTGTACAAGCTGTTATAATGCACAGGTGGAATGTGTTTACATATATGCTGTACACAAGTATGCATTAAAAAAATAAACTAACTTTCCATCTCGCCCTTTGGGTGATCTTTGGTCCTCCAAGCTCGGATCCTCTACCAGAGGCCCGAGAGCTTTAGGGTCCTGTGCAGTATCTTAGCTATTCCCAGGACTGCGCTCTACTGGACAGAGATGTTGGAATCTGCTGGAGCTTTTCTCCCAGTTTGAGGGTCACTGCCCCTCGTGTTCCAATTACCACGGAGACCACTGTTACCTTCACCTTCCACATTCTCTCTAGCTTTTCTCTCAGCCCTTGGTATTTATCGATCTTCTCGTGGTACATGGCATGCAGAGGCCTGTCCTTCCATGATGGGTCCTGTTCTCGCTCCCCTTCTTTCTCGGGTTTCTCGGGCCTGAGGTATTCACTAAGCACCTGATCCTTTGTGGCCATCTTTCTGATGTACCCCTGATGTTACCCCTGCCACTTTTTTGTAATGTGGGTTACTTGGCAGATCAGTGTTTCATAAAAGGTCAGATTATGAATGAATTTTTGCTGAAACTAATGACAATATAAAAGGTGCCAAACAAAGAATGCAAAATGAATTGAAATCCCCCTGAGCTTCAAAAGATTAAAATTCATGTAAAGAGTATTAACACAATATGTACGAGAACCAAGCCAGGCAAACCTGTTGTTCTTCCTGCTGTTCCAGAAACTATGCCTTCATAAGACATAGTAGGTGATACATTTTTGAAAAGGGGCAAGTAAATGGCACATCAATATCATACACTCAAGTGCTGAACAGAAAAACAGTTCAAGCTGCACTCTGCAGCTGACCTCTCAGCAACCCCGACAAATCACATGAGAATTTAGGATTTTGACCCAAATGCCCTTGAAAATAAGTGCACAGCTTTTAATTTTTCGATTTCAAGATCCGTTTACTCAGAAACGCTCTGCTCCATCACATTGTCCTTTGCAAAATTCACACATGCTTGTTTGGTAACATTACTATCATTTAAGTTTTTTGCAATTAAAAAATTCGTTTTGATGCCTCTTTGCATTTGTAATTTGGATTTGCTTAAACTGTGTTCCTCAGGAGCAGCGCTTGTTCTTCTATTTTTCACAGAGCTGATATAACTTTACACTTGCTGAAAAGAAACCAAGGCTAGTTGTTGAATTTTGCACTTTTTTGCAGTACACGTACCTCAAACTTCTGTCCAAACACAACACTTCAACCTAAATTTGTTTCCAAACTGCAGGAATTATTCCAGACCCCCCTGCTCATCCCTAATGTGGCTCGGTGATATAGCAGCACCTTCACTGAGCTTCTTTTTTTTTCATCACAGAATTCATTTTCTCTTTGTTTGTTGTGCCCTGCCTTGTGTGCCTGCTTCTTGGCCGTGAGCAGCTGAGTCAGAGTGAGGAAAGAAATTGCCAGAAATGGGCTCCTACTGCACTCATTGTTTGACATCATTTCCATGTGGACATCTGGGACCAATCAAGAAGCACAGGAAGCTCAGGTGTCTGGAAGGCTTTCGTAATAAAGAAAAGAAACTACCAGCCAATACAAGACCGCAAAGATGGGAGGCACCATGTAAGTGCAAGAACTTGCCAAATGACTTGCAGAAGTGTTGCCAGCCCTCTCAACGTTACGCTTCCCTGTTTCTTCCCCTCTTATTTCTCATGCAGACAGACCTAGAGTAAAATGCTCCCTGACCCAGAAGTGCCAAGAAATGAAGCTGCATTTAGCTGCTGCGGTGTATAATGCTCTTTGATCGTGTCTGATCAGAATTTGTGACACTTCCCAGCTCTTTCTCTTTTGCCTGTTAGGGATTTGAATAATGAAGCAACCGTCTCTTAAAGGTGCTTTTAGTTCCTCTGTTTCCTCTGTTTTACATTTCAACTGGAGACACGTCTCCATCTTTCTGTAATGCAGGTTCATTTGAAGCAGGCGAGGCTTGAGGGGTTTCCAATCTGGGTGAGCCTCACAAGGTGAGGTTACGTCAGGAAGTGTTGCTTAATCTTCTCTTTATTGTGTATGATGGCAAATAACAGTTCAAACCCCATATTTTTCTTCATGTCTCTATATTTTTTGTCCTGTCTTTTCTTTTTCATCCCAAACAACCAAACCTGCCAGTCAACTGTGGATATGTACTGAAAACTTTAAATGAGAAGCTGCAGCCACTGAAGCAATAATAATGAATCCTTTGAACATCAGAAACATACAATTATAACTTTTACAGAGTATTGACATGGAGACAATCATCCCACCTATTGTCTTTTTTCTTTGTGACTCCTTTCTAAGACTCGTATGGAAACACAGACTGAAAATATCAAAAACAATTTCTTTCTCCTCATCCACTCTGTGTCAGACATATAAGAGGATCAAAAACTTTTATCTAGAAAGAGAAAGTTATATTATTGGACATATTGTATCCTGGTATTTTGGCTTTAATTGCCCCGCCCCGAGAGGGGGGAACGGGGTGTTGATTTTGGTAGGTTTGCCTGTTTATTTGTTTGTTACCACTATTACAACAAAACTACCAGTCTGATTCATACCAAATTTGCACAAAAAGAGGACCAGCAACCCCTAGATCACCTGGTTAAATTTTTGCCATAATTG
The DNA here is from genome assembly GCA_015108635.1 of Andinoacara biseriatus. Classification (NCBI taxonomy): domain Eukaryota; kingdom Metazoa; phylum Chordata; class Actinopteri; order Cichliformes; family Cichlidae; genus Andinoacara; species Andinoacara biseriatus. The sequence continues at coordinate 16,183 of VUQJ01006208.1, forward strand.
GGTTGAGGTAGGAGGTCAAAAGTCAAAATTTTCTGAAAATATTGTGAACGCGATAACTCAAGAACAATGTGACCTAGCATGTTCAAATTCATACCATAGATGCATCTTCTAAATATCTCAGACAACTTAGTTCTTACCATAATAAAGCCAATCACAGAATGTGGCAGTATTCTCAGTGGTTTATATTTTTTAGAATTTTAGTATTTCTTATTCCAGACTAAGACCTGGGAATTATGTGTTCTAGAACTTCCAGGGGATTGGTGCCATCTAAAGATTCTACTGCCAGGAGGCTGAGGGGTAACTGAAGGGTAACTGAGGGGTAACTGAAGGGTAACTGAGGGGTCACACTGGTGACTGACAGTATTATTTGTTCAGTCACTGAAAGCATCTTTTCATGATTGTATTTGGTTTAAACGTGAAACTGATCCAGATTCTGGTTTTGCAGGCTACTTGAATTTAACATGGGAAACTCCATTTACATTCTTAAAATTAAGTTTATTTCAGTTCAGCTTTTTAAACCTTGGAAAATTATGGGCATGGACATTAGGACCTGTGTGTTATCTCGCTGATTCAATGTTTGGAGAGTGACATTTTTGTGAGAAGGACAATGTTCAAATCAGCTAAAACATCTGCCAGGAGCAGGGTTTGTTGTGTCCGGCACAGCTGGTTCGATTTTGTTATACTGTAGCTTAACTCATATCCACAGTCTCTCTTCTTCTTTTTCTTCTTTTACAGTAGCTGCTTCCTTTACGGGTTGCTACAGCGGATCATCTGTCTCTACCGTACCCTATCCCCATCATCCATGCTCTGCACCATTCTCACATAATTCTCTGCCTGACTTCCTTATGCAGTACCACAATTCCTTTCTTGGCATCCTGTCATATGCTTTCTCTAGATCCACAAAGACACAGTCCAGCTCCTCTGACCTTCTGTTCCCTTGTTCATCAAGAGTCCCAAAGCAAACATTATATCTGTAGTGCTCTTTCTCGGCATCTCCATACCTGCACAGGTATGTCAGGACCAACTGCCTTTCCTCTTCATAGCTGCCCTCTCGTTCTTCTTACTAATCTACTGTCCTTCCTGATTCACTGTCTTCCATCTATTCTCCTCTCTCACACAGATTTTCTTAATTCATGAGCTCCTTAAAATACACATTCCATATTTTCAGCATACTCCCTTCACTCATTAGTACAGACTTTTTTGATTTTGCCTGGATTTTACACCGGATGCCCTTAAAGACGCAGCCATCACAATTTTCCTCAGCATGGGACAGGCATTAGGTGTACACTGGCTTGAAGCCCCCAGTGACAGGATTCATATCCAGTCTCTCAGTCTCTGTGATCATAAGGGCATGGTCATGCCACATGATTCCTTCAGTCATCTACTTGGAGGTCATAAATGAAGCCCAGTTTTTTGTTTTTGATTGTTTTTATCATAACAGAGAAAAGCCGATGCAAAGCATACTGAACTTACATGACTGAAATGCCAAACCGTACTACTTTAAGTTTCCTTTCACCTTTACTCTTAAAGGGAAAGTAGTTTGCTTACCACACCATAGTTTTTGATTTTATGTGTTAGATGTTAAAGACACCTGTATAATCAGTCCAGAGAGCCAAATGCAGAGTTATATTTATTGCACGTCTCAAGTGGAAAGAATTGCAGTTTGACACTGAAAGCAGCATGTAAATACAACCTTTGTCTTGTTTGTCCAAGTGTCTGTTTTGTTAGTAAGCTCTGGAATGAGTTGTCATTAGCAACAAGAAAAGTGTTGCTTTACTGCTTTCTTCTGAAGGGTGCCAGGAGAAAGTCTCTTCTCTCTAAAAAGGAGATGGCAGCACTGCTTAGCCTTGCAATGTTGCCATCTGAACAAACCCCAAGACTTCTGGAACAAAGTTGAAAAGACCAATATGAAATATTTGGCTATAATTCACACTGCTTATCAACACAAACACCTTATACTAACTGTACGGTAGTGGAGGGATGATGATTTTGACTTGTGTTGCAGCCAGAGGACCTGGGCACCTTGTAGTCACTGAGTCAACCACGAACATCTCTGTATAGCAAAGTATTTTAGAGTCAAATGTGAGGCAGTCTGGCCGGGAGCTACAGCTGGACGTAAGCTGGGTCATGCCAGCAAAATCTACAACAGAATGGCTGAAAAATAAAAGCTAAAGAGACACTGAAGCAACTCTGTACAGAAGAGAGGGCCAAAATTCCTCCACAGTGACGTAAGACTGATAAAGTCACACAGAAAATGATTACCTCAAGCTTTTGCTGGTTCTACACTCCATAGAGTTCTTTGAAAACTTCACAAGCTGGTATTTCAAAGGACTTCAAAATCTGTCAGCTAAAAACAAAATAGCCAGCAAACAGTTTTCCAAAAAGCTCAAGTTTTTAGCATTAATAAGCTAATAAGCTGACAACATCTATGACAAACAACTATCATTCCAGCTGATACACACGAGAACGGTCAGCCAAAGACAGGGAGTTAACTTTTATTTTATTTTATATTTTTTTTGTATTGTGAATTCAAAGACAAAATTGTTCAAAAATAACACTGTGACTAATGCTTCAGGAGATGTACTAAAACTTAAAAAGCATGCCCTTTAAAAGTGGAGCAGACTTCCTAGTTAATGCAGTGAAGGCAACTGCATAACACTTTAAGACTTTAACACTGTCTGAAAGATTTATATTCGACTCTGGAGAGACCCTGTGACATTATCATAGAGTCCACCCTCAGTACGATCCCAGTTTGGACAAGATGGTTTCTCACTTCAATCCAGAGTCATTAGAAAGCAACAATACCAAGTGCACACAAAAGAGGAGAGACATAAAATACTTTTTGCCTTATTTGTTTGTTTGTTTTCTTTTTTGAAATATCAGTTACAATGATTCTCAACTGAAACCAAAATGTTTCAATTGCACTATATGAAGCATGTTTGGGACCAACGGTCCACTCGAAGGCTCTTGAATAAGGCTTAAAAGATTAAATGAGACCTTTCCATCTCAACTATACAAAACTTGGAGTGAACCTAAAATGACTTTTGTATCCTCCATTTAAATACGCACAGGAAGGTCGAGCCAGAACATGAAAGGTTGCAAACTGTCTCATTCAAAACAATAACTCTGCTTTCAAAGAACACTAACGCAGAAGCACCGCTTTTAAATAGTTACAGTGTTAGTGTACACAGCCACGCAGGCTGACAGGCACACACATGTACACACAGACACACACAGCACTGAATTAAAGATAACCCTTGGCTTAATCTTTACCCCTGCAATTATGCCCTGGTGCATAAAAGCTACCAGGCTGCCCAGTTTGTCTGTGCTGACAACACAACTGTTGCTAGGAGACAGCCAGCTCCTCCAAGAAACATGGGCACAGTGTGATTAGTGACCAGATTCTTTTTTCATTTTCCTAAACTGTTTGGATCGCCTGTGCTCTTATTTTATTTAACTTCCATTTTGCTCAAAATCACTGTCGAAGCCATCACTCGGCACCAGAGTGCATCAATTTGACCATGAAAAAGACCTCAGGTCAAAATAAAGAACTATAGATTTATTTCTCCCTCTTTTTTTTTGAGTCCAAGTGCACAGTAGCAGGCAGTTGTCCACAAACTGCCTTGCGCTGGGTTCATGGAGCGCAGCCATTTTGAGCACTAGAAGAGTGCAATCTTATCCTCAACTGATGGCCATATTCCATGATGAATTTGCCATGGGTGGTGCGGTTTCCCTCCTCGTTAGCCCACCAGTGGGTTTGAGAGGGGCTGTTATTGGATTATCTTTGTGCAGCTGTGAAAACTGGGCAGGGAGCATAGTTCAGATGAGTTCATGAAGGGAAGGGGAGTTGTATTTGTTGATTAAGCCTTTTCACGGTGGTTTGTGATTGTACATGTGTTCCCAGGCTTCTTATAAGGAGTGCCACTGATACATCAGGACTACCAGGAAAACATTAGGACCAAATGAGAAGTTGCATTTTGGCAACTTGACAAAATTGCAGTTTGCAGGATTAATGTTGTGGACTATAATCTTTTTAATTACTCCCTTTCTAAAAACTGTCTCTATCATGTCTAAACATCTTTAGCTTAGATATCTTAATATCCTCAACTCCTCTTTTTTTCTTACATTTGCTATTATAAAATACATCTTATGTCGGTTCAGAAAATTAAAGACAAAAATCCCTCTCACTAGGAAGATTATAATCAATCTGCTTATTGTTTATGCAATTCAACCAAAACATCAGCAACCTGTGACTGATTGATTCCCACCATAATATTTCAAACGTGTGCATTTGTCCGATAATAGGACATTTTCTTCCTTGAAAAGTATGACAACTCAGTGAGCTGTGAGTCACTTTAGCACAGTTGTTGCTGGTTTTCTAATTAAATCCTAAGGAAATTCTTAGGCACACTTGGATATGTTATTGTGTGTTTTGAGCATGGGCAGGAATATTGCTGAAACAATTCTAAACATTTCAAAAATTACATAAATGAATTTATTACTGGCGTGAACAGGTGCCACATGCACACTTAAACAAGTTCCTTCCCCAAACAAAACACACAAAAGCAGCCTGATATCACACAGCACTGTCAACTATTTACTCTTCTTTCTTCTTTTGTGAGTGCCTAGTTTCAGATGTCAGAGGGTAAAGCATGGCAGTATACTCTTATGTGCCAACTTGTCACTGATAATATTAAAGAAGACAAGCTAAGAACAATTATTTGAAAGCAATTGCAAAATGCCTGAGAGCTTCATTGCAATGGATTCTCGTGGAAATTGAACTGTTAGCTGATGTGAGAGTTTCACCATAAATTGATGCAGAAAGGGTAGAAATCAGTGCATAAAACCCACCAAAGATTCATAAAAGTGCTTATTGCTTATATGTTTGGTTGACTGTGTTCTAGGAAAACTCTCTCCTAATATGCCTGTGATCTTGATTTTTAAAAGCTGTCTTAACTGTCAGGTTCTCTTTTTCAGCCTTGACGATGGTGCTTGACTACAAATACCTTCACTGCCACACAGCAGAAGCAATTTTACACCATTGATCCAACACTAAATCCGCAATTTTGTTATGTGTTATTGTATCAATACTCCAGATCTTGAACAGCCTGACCTCCATTTTTTATAGCTTTTGCAAAAAAAAAAATTAAATATAAAAAAAAAAAAAAAATCTCAGCTCACGTTGGTTAACTGAGCAATCCATTCAATCTTTCAGAGAACACACATGACACCATCTGTGTTGCTCTTTCGAGTAAACACAACTTCACAGTGAATGACAAAGATCTGCTGACCTCTTCTCCTCCCTGGCAGAGAGAGAAAAAGATTCAGAAGAAAATATTCGACTTCGAGCCAAAAGCCCCCCGCCGAGCTTGATGCAAGTTTTTGCTGACTGTTCAGACTGCAGATCCAACAATTCTTTCCTCCTCGAGTCAGATTGTGAGACAGACGAGAAAGAATAAAAGATTACAGACAAAGCAGGCTGGGTTCGCCAATTGAGAACTGTCGATTCAGTCACTTAAGGTATTATTTGGCCTTATCGGAGAAAATAGAAAGTCTGGGTCTGTGCACCTACTCGGCAAATCTCTTTCCAACCAAAACCTCCATGCGGCCATTTCTTGATAGTATTCAACTTTTTAAGTTCTGCCGCTGGAAAATGTGCAGAGTGTGTTTTACAGCTTGTACTGTGCGAGGTATAAATAGATGCTTGACTAAGAGGAAGCAATAAGACAAATTAAGAGTACATCAGACTGGCACAGAACAGCAAATAGGTAACAGGGATGCTATTCAACCACTGAAGCTAATGGGACAGACGAAAGGGAATATATATGTGTTTTCTGTTTTTTTCCATTGATTTCTTTGTCTATATTTGTGCGCGCAGGATGCATGTCCTGCGTGTTCTTCAGCAGGAGTGGTTCTGAACGTGGTTGCTCTTAACCACACAAAACTGACTCGTTATAATGATGTGTAATGGACCGGTCGAAGTGCTGACCTCACCGCAGATGATGAAAGAGACGCACGTATTTCAAAAAGATCAAAGACATAACCAAGTGATGTTGACTCAACCATTAGCCGCCCCTATTAACTCATTGTAATTTGCCCCCCAGTCGTACACAAACACAAATCACTGTCTTCAGCACCGAAACCTTTCAGAGTGTTTGCTCAACTGTGTAGATGCAAACACCCACACATGCACCAATAGGTGCAGGAGGATTTTTTTTTCTCCTCTCTGTCAGTGTCTATATATGAGATACTTGTGGTGGTAAATCCTCCACAGACAACTGGAATAGGAGCGTTTGTAGCTGTAGAAGCATTTAGCAAAAAAAAACAAAAAAACATTTTGGCTTCAAACTAGGAAGGAAGATAAGTGTGAAGGGAAGGAGAGAGTGACCCAGAAATAAAAGTCAAGACTATTAACGGGTGTTCTGGCAGGCAAATCAGGAAAAGGCATACCGTCTATTTAAGTACATTTAAGCTAATTGTTGTTATAAACCCAGCTTTGAACTACATATAGAATGTAGAATATAATGTTGAGCCAGCAGCAGAGTGTGGTGTTTTAATATGAGAAATTGGGAAAATCAAAATGCATCATGCCATGCTGATTGCTCCATGTTGCAACCTCAGTTACTAGTTTAACCCTATTGATCAGGGCTGCTAGCTCTATTGGTTTCCAGTAAGCCCCCTCTGGAGTCTTCGATTCACTTGCTGAACTCATCACCAAGTGCATCCATCTATGACTATTGACACAATGAGCTTGCTCCTCAGAGATGTCCCATCAGCCAAGACTTTGAAAGACTCCTCCAACAAGTCCCATTCTACTGGGAAGTAATGAAACCGTGCACAGATCAACATGACGTTATGACCACCTGCCTAATATTGTGTTGGTCACTCTGGGGAACTTGGAGTCCAAGCCAATACCTCAAATTAGCTGTTGTGCTCCTCAAACCATTCCTGAACCATTTTTGCATTGTGGCAGGGTGCATTATCCTGCAGAAAGAGGCCACAGCCATCAGAATGTGATTCAGATCAGTCCACCATCTTCCATTGCACCATGGTCCAGTTCTGACGGTCACGTGCCCATTGTTCGTGCTTTTCAGCAATGGACAGGGGTCAGCATGGGTCAACGACAACTTTGAGGACAAAATGTTCACTTGCTTCATAATATATCACACCCACTAACGGGTAACATGATGAAGGGATGATCAGTGTGTTATCCACTTCTCCTCTGAGTGGTCATAATGATATGCTTGATCGATGTATAAAGGGATGCATGATACATCAGTGATCAATATGTTATTGGCTAAAAATGAATTTTTTTTCCTGGTGAGGAAAGGTCAGCTAATAATTATGTTTAATAATGCAGAACACGCAGCAGACTAGGAAAACTACTCAACCCTAATTCTCAGTAATTTTTTTCCCCTATTTTTTACCTTCTCAAAAAGTCACCAATAATTCTGAATTTGATCAGATTTGTGCTCATTCCCACACTGCAGAGAGTGGAAGGGGTTACAGTAAGTCCCACTTAAGTTAAGTTTAAAAAAAATGTAAAGGCCTTTTTACCATTAAAGGTTCTACAAAATTCGGTGGTCCTCTATGGCAAATGCCAGTTGGGCTCCATGATATCGGGCAGTGAGAACAGGGCCCGCTAGAGGACACTGGGCCCTCAGGCCACCCTTATGATGTCTGTTTCTTTTTGTTGTTTGGTCAGAGACATTGACACCAGTGGCTTGCTGGGGCTCATTTTGTAGGGCTCTGTTCCTCTTTGCACAAAGGAGCAGATATTGGTTCTCCCGATGGGTTAAGGGTCTTCTACGGCCCTGTGCAGCTCTCCCAAAGTACCAGCACATACTGATGTGCCATCCAGAAGGAGTTGGACTACCTGTGCAACTTCTGTATTTATTAGAGCGAGAACAATCATAGCCTCAATAAAAGAACTCACAGAGGTTAGCAAATTCCTGGAGAGAGATTGAAGAAACTATCTGAATCGATGTGAGGGAATGTACAAAGAAGTGGGAAAAGACAAAAATGTTTGCCTATGAAAAAAAAAAATGACTAAAACAAAGAAAGGGGACCCAGAGGGAAAAAAATTCCCACAATTGTATTTGTTTCTGTCATGGTTGCAACCACATCTGAAACACTATGAATGCCGGCAATGGCAGTAGGTCACTTAAATCGTTTGTTAATCAGCCGTAGTGAGTTTTGTTTCTTAAACTTGAGCACGTCAAAGAGTGACCAGCAGTGCCTGTAATCCTTGACATATACGCAGCAAAGGGAGGAGGACAGTGGAGAGTATGAGGATGCAAACAAGTTTGGAGACTAATCTGATAAACATGAAAAATGACCCGTCCTTTTAAACAAAGACCTGCTTTGTTTCCACTTTGTAGTTTGTCAAAACAAAGTTGTTACAGTTTTTTTTATAGCATCACAAAGGAACAGGTGGCTCAGTTTTGCACTTTTAGGAATCTTAAGAGAAGAAGCAGTGCAGTCATGTGAAATAACAATGCCACGTTTAATCATGAGCTTACATTTATAGCAGCAAATTGTATTTGCAAGGTATTAACTTCAATTAATGCTTTATATATTGGAGTAGGTGGCACTAAGAGACGTTCAGGTTGGTGTGTACTTTATTTAAAATATGCAAATGAAGACTGGAGGCTTGCTGCATGATCTGGTACCAGGTAATGATTGCTTTTACACAGAACAAGGTGATTAACATACATCTTTTGAACACCTGGGTAGCAAATGAAATATCTTGAACAGCTGTGGAATCATATATATTAACATTCACACATACCAGTACATAAACCACCGCTCAGAACAGCACCTTAGATATTCACCATCTGCTGCGCAATCCATGCGTCAAATTGACTATATTTATGACACCCACGATCTAGAACT
>VUQJ01006209.1:12870-23281 GCA_015108635.1 Andinoacara biseriatus
ACACGTTTTGGAACCTGTGCAAGGAGAAGGCCGCTGTCTTTTTTACAGCATTCACACATTTATACAGGATAAACGTAAGGACTCCACAGGGGCCAAACGGCAATGGATCCACAGTCGCTACGGGGCTCCACAGGTTCAGAGTTCACTAGGATCCACTCTGTGTGGGTCAAGTGACAGTTCCACAGGTCAGTGTTAATACACACTCACAGGGTGTTGTGTCAGATCAAAGGAGACTTTCTCAGAAGTCCTCCGGGGCCTGGATTCATGGCTGGTTTCACAGTTAACAGTCAGAGAAGCCATCATCTGTGACGTAAAGGTCACTGCAGCATGATATCTTTGAGGTTTTCCTGCAGGATGGTGTCCTTCACGGCATGGAAGACAAAGCGGATATTTTCTGTGTCCACCGCAGTGGTGAAGTGGTGGAAAAGTGGCTTCCCCCGGTTTCTCCTCTTACGACTAAACAACTGCACCAGGAATGCCTGGAAGAAGCAGAGAAGGGACAGCAAGAGTTTGTATCATACGGACTTAAATACAAGAAAAAACAGCCATCAGCATGGCTCACTGGAGACGCAGATCCTGTAAAAAAGAAAGTACTGGTGAATTTTTAAATTTAATGACTATCAGCATGCTCTCATGTTTTAGTTTTTAGAAAACCAACTACTAACTCATGTGACGCTTCTGTAGTAAAATCTGCTTTTCATGAAGCTGTTGCCTACAGAGGCGGGTGTGGCTCAAGAGGTAGAGGAGAAAGGTCAGCGGTTTGATCCCCGACGCCTGTCGTCTTCACGTTGAGCCCTGAGTGTGACTGTTAGGCTAAAAGCACTTGTTGTGAGGCTTGTAGCAAGAAAGCACTTTGAGTACCGAAATAGAGCAAAAAAACAAAAAACAAAAAACATGTAACGCGGGTTTAGAAAACTGCACTGCAGCACGCAGGCTGTAGAGCAAGTCAGGTAGTATTAGTGGCACTGCCATTTGTAGTGTTGCTTTATAATCCAGTTTTTAGGATTATCATTAATTATCTTGACTTCAGTCATGGATGCTGAAAGCTTCATTAAAGGCAAGAATGAACCTGGATCTTGTCTTCAGAAGGGAGAGAAAATGTGAGGTTTCAGGAGGATGTGCAACCATTCTCAAAATGACCCTTTAAGTAACAGTTTTAATGCTGAACTATATTTCTTTTGTTAAATTCAAGCCTTGGTAATAAACAAATGTCTTTCTAAGGGCTTATAAATGCTCCTTTTCTGTTTGTGTGTGTGTGTGTGTGTGTGTGTGTGTGTGTGTGTGTGGTAATGACAGAAAATTGGGTCCTTATAGATAAAACTAAACAATGTAAAAGTGTACATGTACAGGCTCTTCTTTAACGCATGAAAGGTGCTATCGTTGCAAAATAGTAGATGCATAGAGTTGCTTCTAACAGTACCTTAAGGAAGAAGTTCAAACTATGCGACCGCACTCCGAGTTTTATTAAACATAAAGACCTCTGTGTACCTGTACGTTCTCTAGCCTGCGCGGGTCCCCTCTGAACTCGGGAAAGTTCTTGCGAATGTCGGCCGTGCGAATCTTTTCCACCAGCAGGTCTGTTTTGTTGAGGAAGAGGATGATGGACACGTTAAGGAAGAGCTTGTTGTTGACGATCGTCTCGAAGATGTTCATACTCTCGACCAGACGGTTTGTCCTGCGATCCTCCATCAAGACCTGCAATCACATACGCTCAGAATGATTTTTTTGTTTTATTTTTATTTTATCTGTGCACCAATTAAGAGTTCGGTCGTCATCATATGACCGCTGACTTGAACTCGAGCCATGACTGTGGGAACAATGAAGTTTCCTCAGCGTACCACAAAGAGAGCTTTGTGTTCACCGCAAATGTTGTGTGTCTCTCTGATGTTTCTTGTGCCTTTCACAATCCCAGAAGTCAAGAGACAAACATTTCCACTGCAACAGCATTTCATAATCAGGTTGGTATTTGTGTTCTCGTATGCACGCACCTGGTCATACTCTGATGACGATACCATGAAGAGTATTGATGTGATCCCATCGAAGCACTGAAACCACTTCTGCCTCTGGGACCTTTGCCCTCCAACATCCACCATCTTGAAAGGAATCTTTTTGATGACAAAGTCGTGCTCGACAATCCCTTTAGTCGCCTTCCTCGCAAACAAAATGTCTTGCTTGCTCGGAATATAGTTCTGAGGAAAGATATGAGAGCATATTCTTACCAGGCCAAAGAGTTAAAAAGTCAGATTTAACTCGTCACTATGACTCACCAGTTGTCCAATACGATCCAAGTTATCCAGGAAGTATTTGACCGACTCGCTCTGCCGACGAGAAGAAAAAAAAATCCATTAAAGCTGCTGCACAGACCTAAGTCATCTTAAACGCATTAACCAAACTTAAAAGACTCAAATAATCACATTACAGCACTTGATCACATTATCGGAACGATTTCATTTCTTATATTTCTTCCTTCTTTAATTCTCATTTTCACAGAAGCTGTCATACTGTGGTTATTAATTTAATAAGACATCAATCGTTGCAACAAAGGACAGAAACCATGTGAACAACCACAATCATATTAGTCCCATTATATCTCTGGAGCGCATAGCTCAATCACATTTAGTTATCCTGTCTCATAGAACCTGCCACGAGTCTGCAAACTCTTTATGGCTCAAGAAGACATTAAAGCTGCACGAATCTTGATTTTCTGATCAACAAAGGATCAAAAAGTAACGTTTAATCAGAAAAATGTTGCTAGTACTTCCTCAAACCTGAGATGCAGCTCACCCAGGAGGAAGCCTCTTCTCTCTAAAAACACGGCAGCATGGTTTAGGTTTGTATAACTGAACAAACCTCAAGACATCTGGAACAGTGTCCTTTGGACAGACAAAACACAATTGGAGATTTCTCATACCAACTGTCAAGCACGGTGGTGGAGGGGTGATGATTTGGGTTTATTTTGCAGCTACAGGACCTGAGTCCTTGCAGAATATTCTAGAGTCAAATATGAGGCCATCTGTCCAACAGCTAAAGCTTAACTGAAATTGGGTCATGCAACAGGACAACGATCCCACTCACAGCAGCAAATCTACAACAAAAAGAAAAGAATCAAGGTGCTGCAATGACCCAGTCAAAGTTCAGACCTCAACCTGACTGAAATGCTGTGGTGGGACTTCAAGAGAGCTGCGCATAAATTAATACCCACAAACCTCAATGATCTGAAGCAATGCTGTAAAGAAGAGTGGGACAGAATTCTTCCACAATGATGTGAGAGACTAATAAAGTCATACAGGAAATGATTATCTCAAGTTTTTCCTGCTACAGGTGGTTTTACAAGCTGCTGAATCATGGGTTGTACTTAATCACGCACTGCTTCTGGATTTCAGCTTAGTTTTTCTTAAATAAATAATGACAGTGTAATGTGTCATGTGTTGCTACATGACACATGACATCTGAAGTTGTATTTATAATAATTTTAAGACCTACTAAGGACTGGATACCATATAGCCTAACGTACACCCTGTATAGAATTGACGGAGGGTGTACTTTTTGTTTTTACCATGACTCTACACAGACAAGATCTACTCAAATAGCTGAGAGTATATAAAAGACGACGCACTAGACAAAAGGTAGGCTGTGGCCTCACAAGGCAACCCTGTGATGAATTAATCTTGTCTCACGTGGTTTCAAAATACAAACTGACTTCCACATACAGCCGGTTTACACAGAAAAGGGAAGGAAACTGAGGGTAAGAAAATGTGATCAACATGACTTCATTTACAAGAATAAGCAGACACAATGAAGTGGATCATGGAATCACTTCTGCATCATACTGTTGAGTTTTACCACTGTCTAGTCTAAAGAAACAACATGACTTGAATTTTTTCATATCCTCTGCAAATATCCACTGAACCCGACTGTAGCGTCAGGGAAAGACCTTAAAATCACCACGTGTCCTTGCACTCAACACGCGAAATTCGGTGGAACATCCCACAGTGTGCTATCAACTTTAACTTTAAGTCATACAAGATTACGTCCGAGGACTCTTTTTGAATGCATGCTCTACAGTTTATGTTTTTGGATATAGGTTTCCAGATATTCGGACAGCAGTTGGGTTTAGCTCATTTCTGCTAAGTATGAAACTCAATAAGACAACTCCTGAAACTTGAGATGTTTAATCCATTGCTATGAACACCATGTGTGCATTTTTGTCACTGCTCCACTATCCACTGTTGGGCAGTAATGTGGTTTAAGTGCACACCGATCTTCACTGCAGTGGATTACGCTGCTCACTCAGGTTTTAAGAGGCTGCTAATTGATTTCCATGCTGCTCGGAAATGAATGGAAACCAGCGGGTTCCTGCAGCAGAGGAAAAAGTTTATTGGGCTTTTTCTACAGCACAGGAGCTTGATCTTCAAAATGTTCTGCTGTGCTAGTGTAATGCCATCTGCTGTAAATGGGCTAAAAGCAAACAGAAGTAATAGGAGGCGTATACAATTCAAACTGGAATCAGACTGATTCCCAGCAAAAGTTTAAAAATGAACCTTTCTCTTCCTCCGTCTTTCTCCTAAATACACTCACATTCAACAGGAAACAGCTGTGTGTGTGAAAACAGGAGAGGAGAGGGGGAGGGAGGGATTAGCGAGTCAGACGGAACTCAGTTTCAAAGTCACTTTAGCACTTCCATCACACACACACTGCAATATAACATAACTGCTCTTTAAACTCATGCTGACAGCAGCTTTTTCCAGACTGCACAGATGTTTTGGCTTCTCTCAAACTGATCAACGAGCAACGGTTAAAAAGAACAAAAAAACCCCAAAAAAACCCTCTTACTCTTCATGTTGGCCCTGACATGCCCTGTAACAACCAGGAAACGTGACCTCTGTGTAGGTGAGATGTGAACCGCTGACCCCACAGATGACCTACAGTGTCACTGCAATAGGAAACACAAAGCCAGAGGCTCTGATTGGTTCAGCCGGACATGAACGGCAGGGGAGGTTGGTTGGAGGGAAAAGCAGTGAGAGGGGAATTCCCAGAGATGAAGGGATATGCATACACAGACAGACATGGACACCCACGAGAGCGTGTGCACAACAGACACGCACGCGTGCGAACAAGCGCAGATCGTTTCCACAGACAGTTTAGCCGCCATCAGCACAAATGAAACAGTCTGATCATTCACGCAGTGGAAGCTTCAGACTGAATTTATTTTATTAGATCAGGGATGGATTTTAGTGCCTGGTAATGTAGATCTGTGGGTAATAAATGGGTAAAATATAGTTCTGGGTGTGTGTGTGTGAGTGAGCACGTATGTGTGTGCGTGTGTTGAGTAAGGCAGGAGGAATGTCTCCATTCATGGTGTGAATGGGCAGATTAGAGGCTTTATTCCAGCAAAGACCTGAATAAACTCCCATTCTGTGTGTGTGCTGGTGGTTGGGTGTGTGTTTGTGTGTGTGTGTGTAATGTGTTTATGTAGTATATACTTGTTATTTTAAAAAGTCTTGAGTTAAAAAAGATGAAATAATTTCTTGAGCACAAGCAGATTGGTGCAATCATGATTGTGTTTGGTGATTCAGATCGAGAAGTCCCTGTTTGCCTTGTGTGCCGATCTCCAGCACAGCACAGTTGATACAGGATTTGATACTGATATTTAGTGATTTAAAAACCAAATATTTTGATACATTGTGTCTGATATAAATATTTTTTTCAGACACATGGAAAAACAAAAATTTATTTATAATTTGCATTTATTTATTTACTCATTTACTACTCTGCTTAGATGCTTGTGGCATTTCAATTCAATTCACGTCAATTTTATTTAAATAGCGCCAAATCATAACAAACAGTCACCTCAAGGTTTATAAGGTTAAGACTATACAATAACTGCAGAGAAACCCAACAATCAAAACAACCCCCTATGAGCAATTACTTGGCAACAGTGGGAAGGAAAAACTCCCTTTTAACAGCAAGAATCCTCCAGCAGAATCGGGCTCAGGGAGGGGCAGCCATCTGCCACGACCAGTTGGGGGTGAGGGGAGGGAGACAGGACAAAAGACACACCGTGGAAGAGAGCCAGAGATTAATAATAACATTCCAAACATGTGTTGCCAACATGGAAGTTGCAAAGTCCCGTCTAGTGGACAAACTATGCAACATCAGCACTCACAGCATGATTGAAGGGTGTTTCTCCCATCTCTTTTTAAATTTTTTTTTTAATTATTGTTTATCGATTGTAATAAATGCCAAGACAAATTGATTGTCAAATAGTTGATATTGCCCACTGATAAACTGGTTGAACTTTAACCTCCAGAGTTTAAAAAAAAAAAGAAGAAGCCGAGTGCCAACTACTGCAGTCCCTTGAGTGGCCACTTGAGGCTGGACCAAAAGTGAGCCAGTCCCCAGAGACCTCCATGTTAAACGGCCCAACTACATATCTAAAACAAAGATAATTTTTATATAACTGTCCAGTTTAAATTGTATTAAAGTTATGTTATGGGGAGTCGCTGCTGAAATTAGTATTTCTAGTGCATGTTTAGACAAATAATATGCTTTCTGCATGGGTGACATTATTGACAGACCACCCAAGAAGTCTGTGCTGCAGGTTACATAGCATTTATTAGGTTTGTCTGTGTTATGGACCCACGCAGTCTGAGGATGAGCTTGCTATTGTTAGCTGAAAGCGTGGCGACTGTGCCTTTCACCCAGAAGGGCTCTGAACGGTCTGCAACAGGCAGTGTGAATAAGGTGGCTTATCCATCCAGAAGGTGGTGGCTTATCCATCTTTTTAAATGCTTATTCCAGACAAAGCATCCACAAATTCTAATCTATTCAGTTTACAATAATGTTTGCAGCAACCTATACGTGCACACGACAGGAATACAGGTTGGGTTTGATGGACGCCGGATGCAATATCATCAATTTTACAAGAATAAAGGTGAAAGTGAAGTTTTATAATCATCAGTTTTTGATTTCTAGTTCTTTAATCCTGCACGGGTAGAAGCGTAAATACCTCATCACTGTGACTGAGAAATGAATCTAAACTAAGTGTTTCAGCAATACTGTCTGTAAATTATATTTCTATGATGACAGCTTTAGCTCCACGGTTCAAGTTGATTGCTGACTTAAAGAAATTTCTACCGCAGATTTCAAACATAATCCCTCCCTGAACAGGAAACACGAGCTGTGAGGTGAAGCAGAGCGCAGCTGTGATGACGAGCACGGGCAGCAGATTTGTCTTTCAGTTTCTCTTGCGGACAAATTTGGAGAGAGATGGACTGAAATAAAACTTCCGTGTCCAAACTTTTTACTGGTACTGTACACGAACACTCTAGTTGTTGCAGATCCACCGCTATCTTATTTACAATCCCTGCTCTTCAGGTACATTATGTTTCTTCCCTGACTGTGTGTTTTGCTTTGTCCACATGTCCATGATTTAGTAAACAGGTAAAGAAAAGAGAACTCTCATTAATCACTGAAGGCTGCAGCAGCAGAAGAAAGTGAAATGTACGCATCCAATAAGACAGGCATATACATTATAGATAAAGCAGAATATCACAGATGCAATATAGACAATGTTGAATCTCAGCAATTCCCAGCTCAACAATAAAGCATGTGTGTGTGTGTGCATTGTTGCACGCATTTCAGCATTTATAGCCTCTTTACACCTTTGTGGGACTTCAAGGTCCCCTGAACAGTCGAAAGGCTAAACCTACGGTGAAGACGAGGGCCGCCACTTACTGTCACAACGTGATCTACAGCCTTGTTTTCCTCAAGCAGAGGAGGTTTGGTGTTTATGTCCTGTATCAAACTGTGTGTTATCTGGGTGTGGTGGGAAAACAGAAAACCCTCCAAGTAAACAAACTCCTTGCTTGTGCTCGCTTTTGGTTTGTTTTCCCCTCACTATCTCCCCTTTTCTCTTCTCTCCGTTTTTACTGTGGGAGACTCCATGCTCATCTCTGCTTTCCACTCCCTTTCTCTCTTCCTCTCGTCGGACCCCCGTTTCTCTACTCCCTCTCCCCCCCGTCCGCTTGCGGCCCAGCTCCAATAGCGCCTGGGAAAAACTGACTGCGGTGTCCCCGGAAAACCTTCCCGGAGGCGGAGAGTATCTAACTCAGCACATTTACTCCACAGTAGACATTTTGGTTTCTTGCTGTCAAGAATAAGGCTGCTGTTACTCCATAGTTTTCCTTTTGTCCACAAATCCAACAAAAAGAAGATCGGCACTTTTTCTTTAGGGTTCAACTTCTTTATCCTGGCTTGGGGCCCAAGCACATGCACATAAATCATAAAAAAAGGGGTGGCAAATGTGTGGTTAGTCTCAAAAGCAGCTGTAGTATAAAGCAAGTTAGGGCAGTTATATGGTGCATATGCTGGGAACTATTTTGTGCACTGGTGTATGTAGGATTGACCCAATATTAATTATACATACAATATTAATGGGCTCATTGATTAATATGTTTTAGCTACACTAACAGCCTGGATGAGATTTGCTCCACCTCAGTAGTTCTAACAGTTTTCAAACAGTGAATTGCTGGAGAGGTGAAAGGAAGTTGTGGAGACCCTGCATGAGGTAAAATGGACAGGTGCATGCTGGGACTTAAAAAAAAAAAAGTTGTAGAAAAGCTAAGTTGTAGGTTGGGCGGCTGGCTGAGTCAGTAGTAGCTGTGTTAAAACTCATACTGTGGGTCATAGCTGAATCATCCATTGCCAATAAAACATCTAGAAAGCCACAGATTTACAAGAAATGCATTTTTTTTTTGTCAAGGAACCGCAATCCTTCACCTCGCGGTGTTGGCTCTACCTCATCACACCGCACGTGAAACAGATTGTCACGTTTATACTTTGCAGTACTAAAATACTGTGATTTTAACCCAGAATCTGCAGAAGCTCGATCATCAGAAGCTTTGGCACTTTAAAGAGACTTTGGAATTTCCTGTTTACCTGTGACCTCTGGAGTATGATGAGGGTGATTCAGCCCTGTGAAGTGAAGCAATGTGATTTCAACAGGAAACTAAAACACATTCTTTTTTGGTGGTTCCCTTTTAATTTTTTTTTACTTTAACTTCAGAGATTTCTCCTGTCTCCATATATATTTTTTTTCCTAGAATGGCTCTAATATCTAGTTGTAGTTAACTGACAAATTTATTTACATATTATTAAACCGAATTACTTGTTCTTGACTATTCAGCAGCAGCTGTTTGCACACCCATGGGTACACCGCACTGCAATAAGGCAACTGTTACAATTTAAACATGCAGGCTACAGAGGATTAACTACAGAGTCAACAGGTGTTTAATGCAGTGCTGGTTTTAGTCTCTTTCAATTTGCTGAAAATAAAAAAAATGCTAGCTTTCGCCAGCCTGACTCCAAATTAAAGCAAAGCAAGAGCCGAACTGAAGCATTCAGTCTGCACACACTCTGTACATCACTCACAACACTGAAACAGCAGAGATTTAAATTACTGTCTGTGGGGGGACTAGAACGACACTGGGCCTTTGAGGTGACAAGCAGATCACACGTGTTTTGGAGTCAGTGTGGATTGATACGTTTGATAAAGTCTGCTGATAGAGCGGCAGCAGGCCGTGAGCATCAGAAACGCCTCTAAATGTGTTTCCTATATGGACCGGCCCTTAGAGAGAATGCTGTCTGCAGGCCGGCGCAGCTGTAACATACTAACTTTATCACACAGCGACTCCAGATAAGACAAAGCAGTCTGACCCAGAGCCGTACATCTCAAACACACACACGCACGCACTCACAAACACACACGCACACCGACACAGTTTGTTGAGTACGAGAGACACGGGAGTGCCTTCTATGTGACTCCAGCTTGTTTTCTCACTGATAAAAGTGTAACAAGGTAAAAGGTCGTCCTAACAGTCCCGAGCAGACAGTAAAGCTGCTGTGTCACTTTCAATAAAGTCCAAATAAAACTAGCCGTTAAAGCCACTCCGCAGAGCGCAGACAGCAGGCTCAGCTGGTGATGCTGATGCTGTGAGACTTTCCCTCTGCTGACAATATGGTTAGTGATCATTCACGACATTCTGCTGAACCATTGAGTGTCATTAACAATCTGTCTGGAACTTTGCAGCATAACGGTGGACATTTATTGGACAAATGGTTTCCCTAGCTGGTCTGTTTTTTTTTTTACAAAATACTCTTTAAAATACAGCAAGTGGCTTTGTGAAAGGAGTCTATTTGTTTTTGTTCTTGCAAGAGGGCAAAATAAAAGCTGAACTTACGCGTCTGGGGGGGAGCAAAGGCTGCTCTGACTAAAGATAAATAGCTGCCAGACGTGAGTCATCTTGGAAGTTTTATATGAAAGCCTTAAGCATTTCAATTATTTTTTAAAAGCTTATCTAGTCATGATTTTTTTTTTTTTTTTTTTAATTTTTTTTTTTTAAACCTAACC
>VUQJ01006210.1:25815-37702 GCA_015108635.1 Andinoacara biseriatus
AAGTTTAGCTTTCTAGCATATGGTTGCCTCTAAGCTAAACCGATGTCACCAGTTTTCTAAACATGTGTTTTATTTATCTATACTCTATACTCTGGCTTTATGAAAGAGAGTGAGAATATAACAGGCGTTTTAATGCGCTTTAATGTCAGACTGTCATTGTCATTGCCTGCACCCTTATAGAATAAAGACATGGTGTTTCAGGTTAGTTATTTCAGCTGTAAGTCAGGACTCAATCAATCTCCGCTGTTTTACAGTATGTAAAATATAGTATGTTATGGGAAGGCTTGTTAGAACAAACTCTGGATTTGTTGGAAATGCATACACAAGAAATTCTCTAAAATGCTCATACTAAATGATAGCTAAAGTAAACAGAAATAATGAATAAATAAAGTAATTCTCCTTTATTCTCTTATATCAGCAGTACTGTACAAAGAATAGTAATTTTAGGCATGAAGCATATCTGACAGAGCATAGTGTATTTCTCTTTCTTTCAAAAAGCCTTTTTTTTGTATGTTTTCTTTCCCAAAACACAAAATGTTTTTTCTACCAGAAAAATGCATGCATATTTTAAATTGTATTTTTTTAAATAAACACAGAGGGCGTCTTTCATTAGTAAGGTGTTTGTAAAGTGGAGGATTACTCATATGGAAAAATATTAATAATGAGCTGTAACACACATGACATCTGACACATGACACATGACATTTGATTGAACTCAACACCTTCTTTTCAAGATGTGCTGTATAAAATATTGAGAGCAGTGGCAGCCTACAAGCTTCTACAGCAGCTGCAGCAGGTCTGATGTAATCATCACTACAACCCTGTACTGGATGCAAATCATGTTGGATCAGAAATGGAATAAGGAAAACCATACAGCTTGTACATAATCATTTCTTAATATGGCCAGATATATGCATATTAACACAAATATATATTCAATGTAATACCATGCAAAACTTTAGTCATTCCATTAATGGCACCTTAAAAAACATATATTTATTCTCTGTTTAGAGTTTTTTAGAAAGTATTTTTACTTCAAACTGAGTGGGAGGAAATCTATGCGGCTCATAAATTGATTAATGATTTCCAAATGGTGGAATGTAATGTTTTTCTCTCTGTTGTTGTTGCCATTAGTACACAGCCAGGAGACAATAAATTAGAATAAAGCTGAACTGAACTGTATTACATACTGTGAGATAACAATTCTGCTCAGATCTAAGCAAAGTCTTGCCAGTATCAAGAAATATAAACTGTGTAAAACAAGCGACTGGCATCTTCAGCACCATGGACAGAGCCTTAGCCAAGCTGTCCTCTGGACTGAACTCTAAGTCTAAAGTTTATATATATATATATATATATATATATATATATATATATATATGAAGTAGAACTTTCTCAATAGCACCAATTAAGTTGATGATGCCACAATCCCTAATGTTTTGTTGATATATTAAGAAAATGATGGAACCTTAATTTATTGAAAAGAGCTTCAAAGTTCTAGAGCAAAAGCCAAACTTTTAAAAAAAAAATCCCTTTTTTATATACAATTGCTAGTTGATGCCTATGTCTTTGTGTCTAAAGATTTATGAAACACCTAACACTTTCTCAAATTGTGCCTCTAACACACAAATCGTTGCTGTTTTATTCTGTTATTCTATGCTATACACGAGCAGCTTTCAGTCTGTGACCTTGGCTACCTAAGGCAAAGCAAATCCAACAGGGGGATGCCACTGGGTGTACTATGCCTGGTTGAAAGCCTTCCAATGGGATGATGCCTCAGGCCATTCTCTGCCTTTCAGCAACACAGCCCAATGGACATGCAAGTCATCTCTCATGTAGAGTAAAAAAAAAAAATCCACATCTCTACCAAGGCCAGTAGATAATGTGGATGAGATGTAGCCCAGAGAAACATATCGATATGAGGAGGAGATGTTGGATTGAATAAATATGTGGGAAGACTGATGATAGATGGACGTCTCTAAAATAAAATTTTGATGAACAGTGGAGTTGGAATAATAGAAGAAGGATTGTGACAGGGAGCAAAATAGAGTAGGAAAAGGTCAAATGTACATATGTACAAAGATAAAAACAAAATATAAGGAAAAAATGTGCAAATAAGAATCCAAGCCCAGAGGACAGATACATATAGTCCAACCATGCTTCATCTCTCTTACCGTTGGAGCAGCCCTTGAAGCGGGTGCCTCTGACTGGTGCCCTTTGTAAGTCAGCCTTGACACGTGCCTTCAGACCCACATTCTCCTTCTGCATGGCATTAAGAGCATCACTAACTGAGTTCACTACCTTCACCATGTTTATCTGGCTGTCTGAGAGCAGCTGCAACACAGAAATGGAGAAAGAGAAAAACATACTTAAATATACTTTGTGGTTATACTTGCAATTACAATGTAAATATACACAAATCAGTAATCTCTGTTTATTTTGAACACTTTTAAACTGTGTAAGCTGCACATTACCTCAGCCCATTTCCCACAGTGTGCCAAGGGTTTTTACTACCTCCTAGACAGTCAGTGTTTTCTACCTACTTGAACAAATCATACACATTACTGTTTAGATATGCATAGTAAAACTGAATGCGAGTATTAAAATAAAATGTGGTTCTTTAGATTTTTATAAAGTAAATCTGTTTTGAACCCTCTAAAGGGAAGGAATTTATTCTGCTATGAACAATAAATTGAGCATAACGTTGGTTCTGGCAAGCAGCAGTGAAGCTCAGCCAGCAATCCCCACCGATCAGCTGATGTCAATGCCAGCCCACATCAGCTGACACCCTTCCACACATAATGCTGGCAAATATCATGTGGTGAATGCTTTTTTAGAATAATCAACACTCACACAGGCAAGCTACTTTGCAAACCCACCTCTCCCTTTCATGCTTAGTGTTATGTCTGTTGTCACCGATCCTTTCCCTATTCTATCCTGTGGTTGCGATTACTGCCTCCTACTTTCCATGTATGTAGATGGAAGGGCAGCTCATACACAGGCTTTCCACAAACGCAAAAAGCAGGGCTGGAAAGTCCCAGAACAGAGCCATACCTCCAAATATAAATTACTGCTTATAGAATAACAATGCTATTTTGACCCATTTTCCAACAGAAACTCATTTATACTCTGGTGGCATAAAGTATGCAAGTACATCTCTTCATGGAAGTATGCATTGTCAGTGGTTTCTGCACTGGATTCAAATGGTATGTGAATCACAGGAAATACACATACTAGACATTATCTGGAAGGCAGTAGCTAACCAGATGCAGAGTCTGAGTGCAGTAGCTTGATTTAACCTCACATGAAATGATGCTATTCCCAGTAATGTCCCCTTATTTGTGCCAGTACACGTATAGCTACAAGTACCTAAGAATCATGGCCAAAGTGGTATGAAGCTTCTAGTGTTGTATTTTCAAGACGTATCTACAATTACTGCCTATGTGGCTTCATAAACCAGAACTAAAATGCTGTATTCACTGAACTTTTCAAGGCAACATCAAAGTAACATACACAGACTTTGAAATCCCCCCTTAGTGTGCTCAAGGATACTCCACATCTTATGGTTTAATACATGTGGCCCAATTTCTATAATGCATGGCTTGATCTATTTTACCACGCTCATGTTAGCTTAATGTCTTTTCTGGGTTGGAGTAATACCCTATCTGGATGAAATACTTTCCAGCAATCAACTGTCACAATCCCTGGATGGAATTTGGCATTTCATGTAAATTAAACACAAAAGATCCACTTTGTAAACACTGATGCGATACAGTGTTTTGGGGGACCTTCAGAAACAGGTGCAAAGAGTGCCACATGTAGCATAGAGACACCAAATTCCCATTCCATAATGTACTCTGATGAATGCTATGAAACACAAAGAGCCCTGTGGGAAGGATGCTGATGAATGTGTGTGCCAGGACTTGCAAAGAGCAGGGTAACCTCTCTGATCTGCTATGGCCACTTCTTTACCTGCAGCCCTTTATGTGCTTTTCATTGCGGAAAGGTCATTTTCACACATTGCCCTAGTTGGCCAAAGTCTATGCACAGCCAGTTAAGCTCCATGTGAAAATACACATATACTATATTTTGCAGACAGGAAAAATGGTCCCACTGTGACTCACACATTGACACAATCTTCATCTCATTCACTTTCTTTCGTCTTTCTTCTACCCAAATACAAACACGCACACCCGCAAACACACACAGAGATCTGCAGTGTTCAAAGACGTATATGGAAGATTTAGAATCCCCTATCAAATGCATGTCTGTGCAGCTATATTCAGGTGCTAAAACTGCATTAGGTAGAAACCCCACTGGCCATTCCCTGCCCTCAATAACTATGCAACGCACCTCTGAGGCACAGCAACTTAAAATGAAATAATATCACCATGCCACTGGGAGTTTAACCCACACAAAAACACGATACAGAGATACAAACAAAACATTTACATACATGCCTCCGTGTCAGTGCAAAGAAAACCACATCCACATGCATACCATACTGATATGACTTACATTAAACCTAGACTAGATACAAGGAAG
Organism: Andinoacara biseriatus; assembly: GCA_015108635.1. Taxonomy (NCBI): domain Eukaryota; kingdom Metazoa; phylum Chordata; class Actinopteri; order Cichliformes; family Cichlidae; genus Andinoacara; species Andinoacara biseriatus. Next base: position 30,361 of record VUQJ01006210.1, read on the forward strand.
ACAGTTTTATGTGTGCAGCTACTGTACAGTAATAAGTCTGCATGATATGCAGACAGAGATTTTGTATATTAAAGTAAGATACAACATCTGTAGTTGATGAAGTTTTGATCTTTGGTAGCATTTGGTAAGTTTTCACTGGAATTCTCAATGTGCAGTCCAAAGAGACACTGATGCAAGTAGGGGAGGGTATATTAAGCTGAAAAACAAAATAAAGCTATCAGAGAGATAGCAAAAACATGGTGTAAGGAAACATGGAAAAGGAAAGAGCAGCTCATGATCTCACGCATACTGTCTGTGAAACATTTTAGAGGCAACACTATGGCAATGGCATGTACATGGCTACCAGTGGATCCAGCTCACTAGACATGAGAAGCACACATGGCTATACTCTGCTGCTTGGATCCAACCAAACACTGCAAAGGTAATCAGGAATTAGGCAGGTGAAAGGTTAAAACATTATCAAACATTTGAGTCACCCTGTAAATACTGCATTATTATTATTTTTTTGGTTGCAAATTTAACATCATTGCTAGGTTTGTCTTTAAAAATTCATTGTGTTTGTTTGCGTGTACGTATTGAAAGGAAGAAACAAAAGTGGAGGATTGCCTGCAGTCTTAATGCTAAGCCTTGACTGACACATAAATTAGGATCATGAAGTAATTACCTCTCATTAGGCAGCCCTTTCATTGTCTTACAAAATCAGTTATACCACAGCACTCGACACACAAAGCCTTGTTTTTGTGAGTCAAGGTTAAAGTCAAATTGTTACAAAGTGCTCCCATTTAAAGCTTAAGACTATTCACAAGATAATGTGTAGCGCACTTGCACTTGAAATCAGCTTCTTTGCTTCTTACCATGGATTAAATCCATTTTCTTTTGATGCTTTGTTTCTTAAAACTACAACCTTTACTGCTGACCTGCCAAACTGTTTGTGGGAAAACACAATGAGGTATTCGTTCTGCTCCCTGTGGTGCAGAGTCACAGAACAGAGAGGAGCTGCGAGGCTGGGAAATTATAAAATGTCATTTAGTCACCATCTACACAATACAGCTTTACTTCCCAAAGTTGCCCTCTTTTCCCCTTGCAAATGATAAATATTTTAAACTCTCAGCCATTTGCGTCTATTCCAACAGGTATAAAATGCAACAGGAAAGCATTGAGATTTTGTTTTGCCTTCAATTGCGTTGATCAGTGACAGTTCATTTACAGACAACCAAGGTAGTATGTAAATGGCATCACAAAGCGGTTCAAAAGAAACAGGAAACACCTCAATCTTATCCTGACACCTCAAATATGCATAATCATTGTCAGCTTTAATTTATATCATCTTGTCATATTTTGAAATGTTACAATTACTGTTTGTGAATTGCCACATCTAGCACAATTTACCATATGAGCTGTAAAAATACTATATTATTGCATATGAGAGTGTTAGCAAATGATGTGTGCAAACATTGTTCTATAAAAAGTTTATGCATAAGTAAATTAATTTCATTTCTTGTATGATATTGTCCTCAATTTTAATTAACATGGCTACAGTACAGTACAGTTTACAAGTACTTTCCCCCCTTCCTGCTTTTTTTTGTATATTTGTCACACTTCAGATCATCAAACAAATTTTAATATTAGACAAAAGTATCCAAAACCCAAACCCAAATCCTACCTGACCCCATACATACCTCCCCTGCTGCTGAGGACCTGTTGAATCAAGAAATTACTTAAACAGAACACGTCATCCCACAATCTAGTTAAACTATGTTGTATTTACTCACATTATCTTTGTTTAACATTAAAATGTGTTTTATGATCTTAAATATGTCAGTGTGACAATTCAGGAAGGGGGCAAATACTTTGCCACAGATATGCCTGCATGTTAGGAAACGGCAGTTCAGCAGTGCATCAATCATCAACAAGAGCTTGACTTGATTTACTGTATTAAAGTGTAGCATAAACGTTAGGTCGACCTCTTCCCATTCTGTACCCATTTGATTAAACAGTCAGAGATTCCAGACATATGAGAGGCCTCTGAAGCAAAGAAACAATGAATAAAACATTACCCTGATGATTGAGAGAACCTTCATATATAAACAGGATGTTTTTATACCAAATATGATTAATTTCTTATAAGCCTTCTGATTTTTTCTATATGTAGCTTACTGTCTGGATAGGATGCATAGAGCCCAGCTATGCTATTAAATCATTGCTAATGAAATGAAGAGGTGCAATGGCCCTTCAGCATTTCTCTGCTATACTGGCGTTACGTTTCACTGGAGAAATAGGCTCACACATGCATGAATAAGTACTGTATTCTGTTTCTGTCTACAGTAAATATCACGTGTTGTTGCATAATAATATAATTAAGAAAACAGTCACCAGTTCTGTTAAATTTTAATCTTAAATATTATATTTTAATATTATATTATATTATATTTTATTATATTTTATTAATGATTGTATTTTGGATATTTTAAAAACCTTTATTCCAAAAATATTAATTTACTATGGTACAGTACATTTGTATTATTTTTACTCCAATCATTGCTGAAATGCACATATTCCTTAATCCTTTTAATCAGTGATCTGCAGATTTGAAATCACCTATTTGTTTAAATTCATTGTATGTGCTGCACCGGAAAGCTCCTTGCTATTACTTTGGTTGCTAGCAGATTGCTGCAGTCACATGTCGTTCAAGGAGGAAAGGTACAGCTTTTATTTTAAATATTTTTTTTTTCCAGTTTGAGTTGAGTTGCACTTTCACTACAACTCAGCAGTTAGCAAATTTTCACAGACATGTCAGTGTCTTTCATGCAAACTGCAGGTCGCTGTGGCAATCTGCAAGAGACTAGTGCAATCACAATGAGGTTTTCAGATGAAATAAGTTGCATCCTCTTTGCAACTTATTTCATCCAGCAACAGCAGGCAGCCTCCAGCGACCACTCACTGACCATTTACTAATGACCACAGGTTACAAAGGGGTCTCTGACTGATCTTTAGGCCTATGTAACTGAGGCTTTAGGTTTTCAAGTTCTTTGCATCTCCTACCTTGTATGCAGCAAGCCCATTTTTGACTTCTTAATTATTTAAAGGACTTGTATCAGCTTGAATAAAAGTCTTGAGCCAAATTGGTTTCTACACTATCAGCAGTTTGTCCTGAGATCCTCATCAGAGATAGTGAGTGTCACTTGTCAAAAACTATTCCACAGGCACATATTTCAGTTTAAACTGTGATCTGTGGACGAAAAAAATAAGGAAGTCACACTCTTCCTTATTGCTTTTCCTCACTGATTTTTTGCAGTCATATATTTTGCAAAACCGAGCATCAAGACAGTATAATATTTAGGCTGATTTCGTGGGCGCTGTAGTTCTGTTAATGGGGCATAGCCTTCCATTTTTTAATGGGGTTACTTGGGTACATGAATGCCTATGCACAGGGCTGTCACTGCTGGCCAGAGCTAAAAATAAAATACATTAAAAACTTTTAATGTAACTCATACTACTGCTGACAGGTTCGAGCTTAATACAAAGAAAGATTGATGGAGACAACCACTGACTGTTAGAACTAAAGATTTGCACTGCAGTAGTGTGAGGGTGTTGGACCGGGGTACTTTGGGACTTGGGTAACTTACAATTAGTGCTGAAAGTTAGCCTGAGTTTTACCCCCCTCAGTAAGCAGAAACACACAGTTCAATGCACAGTTCTGTCACAGTCAACGGTAAATATCACACATTTTATTTTTCAGGCTTGCAGATACGTTAGATAAATGAGGGAAGGCAAATATCAGTGACTATTAATGTCTGCATTTTGATTATTTATTATGTAAAGGGTAAACCTACAGCTAAGTCATTTGGCAGGACACCTTTATGTGTATGTATTATAATTGGAAGTTAGTAGACAGTTGCTTGAAAATGTAACCTTTCTGACAGTATTTATTCTGGCTTGTTATAACATCCTAGCATTGGCTACACCAACAAAAGTAATAAATGGCATGTGTCTGAATGAAGCTGTAAATAGAAACAATATTCTGCACTTTTGCCACCTCACTGCATTTGTAAATTTGCACTAATAAAACTGGAGTACATCAGGGTTCTGTTGATGGGCCTTTTAGTATTTACTGAAAGAATATACTCATTGATGTACTCTCATATCATAGGGTTCTCAAAAAAAATGCCACTCAAATACTAATGGATGCTAAAAATTTTAGATTAGAGTCAGATGAGATTAGATACTTATAGTATTTACAACAGTTTTGTACCAGCAATTCCAGCTTCACCTCCTCCGGCAAATCAAGATCAAGGAGCTAAAACTTTATGTGTACTGTTTTCAGTACTGAAAAAAATACGAAAATATGGGGGGGGGGGGGGGGGGGGGGGTTATAAAAAGTTATCTTTCAATATTAATCTATGTCTGATTAAGACATTAATCTCTGCATTTCCCCTATTCCCTATTCTCTGTTTTTCTCTTGGAGCCTGTCTCACACATACCACACAGCTCCTGGTCTTTGTGAGGATGGCAAAGAGAATTAAATGCTCAAAAGTGTGGGTAGAGTCAATGCTGACAGAGCAACAACACAAATGCAACAGGTCTTTTGCTTGTAAAGGCGGAAACACGAGAAATCTGTCAAAACATTTATTGAAAGTATTCAGAGGGAGAAATGCGTTGAAAAAAATTGACTGTCTAGGTACTAGTTCATCTGTCGTTGCTACAAGGATGTTATGCTTCCAGCCTGCTGCACACACACAATCATCTAAATTATTAGTTATCTTACCTACAATATGAACATGGGTTAATGACTGAAACTAAGCTGACTGTTATGGGTGCATGCATTCAGTCAGAGATGGTAAAAAACGTTGTTGCTCCCAATCTCAAATTCTCTGCTTCAGTTTCAGATCACTCAGTGATTTGGAGGCTGCAGTCAACATAACATTGCAGCACAATAAATGCTGTCAGAAAGTCTTTATCATCTGTTCAAGATGAAGGTTTTAATTCTTGTATACTAGATACAGTATACACATGGACTTCATTTATACTGGATGGGTGCTTGAAATACATCACATTTTATTTATTATAGTTTGGGTTACACATTTGTAGGGGTGTAGAGTGGGGTGATGTTTATGATCCAGTAACATTTGGCTTACATTCACCAAGGTCTTCAAGGTCAACTTATCGATTTATTGGTTGAAAATTTACAGAAAAAATCTAACTTAGAAACTATGATTCTTACAAGTATGATGCGTTCTCTCAACAAATAGGAAACATCATCTAAAGATGAGGTTGACCCCAAGAGAAAAAGAGAATGAGCTGCCTAGTTAGTTAGAAATATATTGTAGTATAATATTACAATTAGCTCCAGCTATTCATGTCCAGTTACTTGCAAATCAATATCTATTATTGATGACCTGCTCCTACATAATGTTCACGTAGTCAGAGTAAACATGCTGAACTTAACTGATTTTTACTGCACTACAAACCTATTAAAGTACATTTAAAAAGAACAACAAAAAACAAAATTAATATAAACAAAATACAACAATACTGCTCAGAGAGTGCGCTGCCTTGGCAGAGGTTTGCGCTCTCGGAATCCTTTATGTTATTGATGTGATGATTGTTTGCATTATTATAATCTTTATACAAAAAGAAATGTCTCTTAATCTTCTGTTATTCCCCTCACACCCACTCTGCCTCCCTGTGGTACTGAAATTGGCGCTGAATATTGAGTATTCGGTGAGCTTGAAATACTATGGCAATAAATGGTAACACATATGAATAACAATGTTAAACATGTTAAACTGGTGTTCATTGGTTAATAGAATAACTGATGGCATGAACAAATTTTACTTAAGTTTTTCATATTAAGGAAAGAAAATTGAACTAAGGAGAAAAACTGCCTGTGTTCTGCATGTGTTGAAACCTGTCCATGAGCTGGATGTATTGCCTCATTGCCATATCCCTATATTTCACAAGCCTTTCCCATCAGAGTGATTTATTTGAATGCAAATATGGGGGCTTTGGTTTACCTTTCTATTTGAGGCTGCAAGCACTTACTGTGAAAAATGAATGTCAGTTTTTCAATGATCAAAAAAAGATTGGTCCTAAACCCACTGCAATCACATTTCCCTGCACATCAGGTGATGTGGAAGGCCCTCTCCCTGTGTGACAGGGTGAAACTGTTCTTCAGGGGGTTGCAGCGCACACAGAGCCATCACTAACACAGGCACAGTCAGCTCTGTGTCATCGTATAAATCAGACGTCTTGGCCACAGGTGGCCCATAGATCACACAGTCACACCATAGTGTCAGGCAAAAACAGCGGATGTGCACACCACATGCCTTGGTTCCAAAGAGGAAATCAATCACTTGGAGTGTCTGAGCTGCTAGTACCACCTCCACTTAGCCTCAGTACCCACTGTGCTATGCTACACCAGAAATTAACAGTAGCAAAGAGAATGGACCGCTTTCTGGTTTCACTGTGTGTTCAATCAGCACCCATGTTTTCTTAGCCGACAGGTTCAGAACAGACCCATCCAGGGAGTTTCTGAGTGATTTTTTAAACAATGTTGATCTGTGAGCTTTAAAGATCTGGCTTAGAAAAGGATTGGCAGAAGCAGAATGAATTCAGTAGTTTGAGCTGTATGGCTGGCAGCTATGAAATGTATTTACTGCAGAATAGAGAGACTGAGCCTGATGGGCCAAAATTAAAAGACCATGTAGTGTGAAGATTTTCCACGCACATTTAGGAAATGCATTGTCAATAAATCAATGTGGACAGTCGAAACTAAAAGGTGTCTAATTACGTTTACATCCAATGTTCAGTCTGACTTACACATAGGAAAACATTATGTTATCGTACCGAATTAATGTGTAAGTTGTTTACTGTTTCTTGAATCGTGATGGGCGTTTCTTCCCCTGTGACCTCGTCTTCAAACACTAGACTGAGTGAGCTGTACTCAGTGGAACATGAGCTCTATTTGCACTTCAAATTAACTGTTATTTGGCTTTAATAGTCTAAAAAGAAATCGACATGGTCCACTTGGCATTGGATTAGTCAGTGATGGTGTTTTGATTCTCCAGTCAGGAAAAGGAAGTAACTAAATAACACCATGAAGTCCAATGCTGTCACACGCTCTTTAAGGTGACTTCACAATCAATACATATTGATAGGTGTTTCACAATCCAGTCCTTGAACACCTTGGTACAGTACTTAAAGTCATGACTTTGCAGTGATGCCCATGGGTTTCAGAGCATTGTTTTAAATACTGTTCGTAATTCTGTTAATTGATTAAACACACACACACACACACACACACACACACACACACACACACACACACACACACACACACACA